>PVIC010026661.1:0-24391 GCA_004025085.1 Thryonomys swinderianus
AGACTAACAGTCTAAACCAGAAGAAATGAATACAAGATTATAATCTAGTATAAATTATATGCTCCAGACTATAATGGAGAGTGTCTGGCTGCACAAGGATGGATTTATAACCAATGGCTGAGATGCTGAATAGAACGTAAGAGTCTCCGATTCCAAGTCAGGTGTCTGGACTAATCCTGTTTGTTCTACTTTAAGAATGTTAAATTGGGGACTGTGAATCCAGAAAACAAAGCTGGGAGTTACTAGTTCATGAACTCCCTGAAATTACATGCAGAACTGTGTACATATGAAAGGTTTGGGAAGGTTGATCTTGGACCGGATTCTCAAAGAAATTCAAGATTCTCGAAAAGTTGAGTTTGGCAGTGTAGTTGGATGTGCTTAGAAGCTGTCAGAGATTCAAGCAGGAAATCAGAAGATATGTCAGAATTAGAAACAGATTTGATATTCAATTGCTTCCTCACTGCTTATGAAACATTAGTCATAAGTGAGATTGCTCAGGAAAATTTTAAAAAGGATAAGACAGAGGACAGAGAGACAAGTCTAATATTGAAATGGCAAGCAGAGGAGAGAAAGTGGAAGAGGAAAGGGGTGGGTGATGACCAGAATGGTTTGGGAGTAGTGTTATAGAAATTAAAGGATAAAAGGGTTTCAAGGAGGAAGGGACAATCAGCAGTTGCTGCCATGTGTAGACCTAGTTCTAAGAGACTGAACAGTCATGACAGGAGAATGTCATGTTGGGTGGTTGGTGTCAAGTTCTGTAAAGACCATTTTGCAAATGAAGTCGTGGGTAGTAGGTTAAGGGATGGAGAGAAGGAGGAGTTACTGAGATCTGACTACCTGGTTGAATAGGTTGACAAAGAGAGAAGAAGAAAGGGACAATGGGGCAAAGGCTTTTGGAGAAACAGAGTTTCATAGATCATCCCTTACCAGTAACTAGAGGCCTCTCAGGATTGACTTCTGCCTACATAACAGAAGAATCTGGAGATGGGATGTGAATTCTGAGATGAGGCATTAGAGTAAAAGCCCTTCATCATCCAAAGCCAGGATGAAGGACCTCACTGCCATCTCAGCTGACGGAAAAACAGAACAAGTTCCCCAGGACCCTGTCTGGTCACTAGCGCCAGGCCCAGGCAGACCATGCCACAGTCCACACTGAACTCTGGAAACTGAAATTGTGAAGCTGCCTGAGGGGTGTGGGTCAGAGAGCAGAGCTGGCCTCTAAATAGTAAGTACTTCGGGGGAAAAAAGACTAACTGTGGCAAAACCAATCAGAAGTATAGAAAATAACAGCTTCCTGAGTTAGAAGAGAAAAAAGTCACTGGCAATCATGTCTTTCCTATGTAAGAGAAAGAATGGCCCAGGGGCACAGACATATCAGGCAACAGTGCTGAAGTCACATGATAAGTGATTTATCCAAACACAAGATAACAGCATCCTATTCATACAATAATGAAAACTGGGCTGACCTCGGATTAGGTCTTACAAAAGCAAAGTTCAAAGACAGTTATGATGAAGGATTCCAAACCCTACCAAATTGTTATAAAATGTTCTAAGGCAGTAAGAGTATTCACAGGCAGTATAAGTCTCAAAACACACCACTCATGGGTATTTCTAAAAAATTGCTTTAGTTGAAAAATACACTGCAGTTAATTTGAGAAGACAAAAATAAAATCTTAAGGTAGACTTGATCATGAGAGCTGCTAATACACACCAAAATACGTACATATGATATTCTACATGGATATAACGATCTATGATCTCTTAGAAACAGAGAGGAAAAATGTCATGGAAGCAAATTTGCTAAATATTTTACATGACTATTGTTACATTAACTACATTTAAAAGTTTAAAAAATATATTAGAAAAAGAAAGCACCATAGTAAAACAGAAGAGAAAGCATAACACTATCAGAAATAAAGCCAAATACAGCCGTTGTCAAATTAAATCTGACACCAGCTCTTCAGCTTGACCTTTGATGTAATGGCAGTGGAGTCTCCCCAGAGCTGCGATTCTGCGGGGCCGCCATTCCCTTTACCCTAACTGTCCCCGGGAGGTAGTTCCTTCACCTCTCTATTTAAACTAGCTGAAGGTTACAGAGCTCTTTTCTGCCAAGACCAACTTTAATAATGCATGGCAATCTTCATATCAATTTAGAATCTAAAGCTCAAGAGCAGCAATTGCGATTTTTCAAAACATAATCAGCCATGAATGTAAAACAATATGAAATAAAGTTAAGTTAGAAGAGACAATTTACAGAAAAAATATATCAGGGAACTCCTAACACACCCTATGGATCTAGCAGATAAAACAGTAAACGAGGACGAAAAGAACCATACAACCTAATTTATGAAGGTAAACTAAAAGATAAGCCTCAAAGTCTACATTCTACAGGAAATATATTTATTTGTCTTTTCAACAGATATTTAGCCATGCACCACTTTCATTGTCCTTACCTTTGAACAGTGCCTTGCATTCTGCATACATACAATAAACATTTGTTGACTCATAAGCTGCTATACTTTTTCAAAGTTTAATATATCACTTGTGCAGACTGATCATCTTCTAGGCCTCAAAGGAAATGCAATTCTACTCTCAAAGAAAAAATTTCATTTTCAAAGTCACAAATAAAATATATTAGAATTAAAAAGGAAAGACTGTGAGTTTGGGGTCTTGACTGGAAAAGGGTCCCTCTGCTCACACGGGTCTTTTCCTCAAAGGGTTGGCCCAGTACACCAAGGGATCCATTAAAAATACTTGCTTCCTTTATGTACATAAAGTCATAGGAAAGTTGTAAGGTGGGTAGGGGAATGGGAAAAAAATGAGAATTAAATTGAGTCATGTACTGATATAAGTTCTCAGTATTGAGTGTGATCATGATGTGTGTGTGTGTGTGTATAAAATGCACCAATAGAGATTCAAATTAAAAAAATACTTGCTTTCTAAGACTGAAATGGAAAATAATTGTAAATAACTCATCTCTATATTATATAAGGAGATGGTGCCTATTTTAAACATATTATTCCATAAAAATAAGCAGAAGCTCAGAAGAGGTAAGAGACTGATCACAGGATAGACTGAAGATGTGCCATACTGGGACAAACCAAATAAGAGAGTTCCTTCATTTTGAAACAGTCATGGCTGGAGGCCACACGATACCATAACAGATGACACAGATGAAGGAAATCCAGACTTAGTCACTAGATTCTAAAATAAAGACTGAGACACGATTTGAAGCTAGAATGTAGTTATTTTAAAACTAACATAAGGAAGAAGAATCAGAAAACATTAAGTTCCAGGAAGGACTTAGAGACTACTTGCTTGAATTATTTTGTGTTACAGATAAAAAATAGATTTCAACAAATGATGTTAGAAAATTGGACACCTACGTGTGAAAGAATAAAATTGGATATTTTCCTTATACCATATACAAAATTAACTCAAAGAAGATCAAAGTCCTAAATATAAGAACTAAAATTATAAAATTATTGGAATGAGGGAGAAGCTGTACAACACTATGATATATATCAAAAGCAAAAAACAAAAAAAAAGATAAATTAGACTATGTCAAAACGAAAAACTCACGTGCATCAAAGGACATAATCAGCAGAATGACAATGCAACTCACAGAATGGGAGAAAATATTTGCCAATCATATATTTGATAAGGGATTAATATCTAGAATATATAAAGAATTTCTACAAGTAGAAAAAAAAGCCCAAACAAGGGATTTGAGTGGACATTTGAGTGGGCAAGATTTGAGTGGACATTTCTCCAAAGAAGATATACAAGGGGCTAATAAACAGATGAAAAGATCTTGGCATAAACTAATCACTGAGGAAATGGGAATCAAAACCACAATGAGACATCACATCACACTGAGCACAGTGCCTAAGTGTAGGCTCAGGTATGGAGCAACTGTTGGGAGAAATAAAAAAAGGTGCAACTGCTATGGGAAATGACATGGCAGCTCCTCAAAAGCTTACAAATAGAATTACCATACAACCTGGTAATTCCAGTTCCGGGTACATACACTCAGTACACTGAAAGAAATATTTCTTTCACCCGTGATCATATTAATGTTATTCACAATATCCAAAGGGCAAAAGCAACCCGACTATCTATCAATGGTTGAGTGAATAAATAATATGAGAGATATATATGTATATGCACATATATACATAAATGTACATATATAGAACAGAATATTATATGTACAAAAAAATCCTGATGTATGCTACAACATGGATGAACCTTCAGGACATCGTGCTAAGTGCTATACAGTCATCAAAGGACAAGTACTGCTTGATTTCAGGCACATAAAGTACACAGAGTAGTCAACTTCAGAGACAGGAAGTAGAATGGTGGTAGAACTCTTGGGAGGTGGAAGTAGGGAGTTACTGTTTAATTAGTATCAAATTTTAGTTTTGCCAGATGCAGAGTTCTGTGAACCAATGGCAGCCCAACACTGGGAGTGTGTTGATGCCATTTCTATGCACTTAGATAGTTACAATGGTCACGTTTATATTATAAATATTTTATCATGCCTTTTAAAAAGGAAGAACAAAACTCATTTACTGTCCTTTGATCAAAACTTGCTCTTCCTTTTGACTTCCTCATTTCTGTGAGTTGCAACACTTTTCCCAGCGGTCCACGTCAGACACCTGGCCTTATCCTTGGTATGGCCTTCTCTCTCTCTCCACCCACAGTCTTCTACCCATACAGTGGGTTCTTTGTGGTTGACAAAAATTGTGCTGGTGCAGACACACCTTGAGCACACTCTTACCAGCACTTTCTTGACATATCTCTCTGTATATTCTACCAACTTCTAGCCAAGTAAAAATAATATACGTGTCTTTGGACTTTTTTGCTATACATGTATGTTTGTCAAAATAGGAGGATGGGGGGGCTGGGGATTTTTAGCTCAAGTGGTACTGTGCCAACCTTGATGCACAAGGGCCTGAGTTCGATCTCTGGTACCAGAAAAAAAATAGGAGGATGGAATCCATTTTTAAAAATCATTTTTAATAGACACACTATTATTCATATTTACAGAGTCAGTGTGACACTTCAATACATGTGCATTATGTGTACTGATCCTATCAGTAATTAGTGTACCATTCCCCTCAGAAATTACTTGTATTGAGAACATTCAAAATCGTCTCTATGAGCTCTTTTGAAATATTCAATTGTTTTTAACCATAGTTATCCTCCTGTGCTATATGGAGCTTTAGAAGTTAATTTTCCTTTCCAACCATATTCCTGTACCCCTAACTGCTCTTTCTCTACCTGCCTGTGCTCGTTCCCTTTGCAGAATAGAACCACTGCTCTATTCTCTGCTCCATGAGGTCATCTTGTTAGCTTTTATATGTAGGTGAAAACATACAGTATTTGTACATACAGTATTTGTATTGCAGCTTCATTCCTCACCGAGTGTACCACAGAAACCGCCTCCTTCTTGTGATCTCTACTTTATAGCAAAAATTTTCTTTCTCTACAAGTGAAAAGCTAGAATGTTCTCTCCCTTAAGTGTGTTCAATGGCTCTTCCTTGCCATTAATTGACTTGGCTTATGACACCCATTAGCATTTGTCTCCTTGCTATTCTGACAGTCACAAACCTATTTTCTATGGGAGTCTATGTTCTCTAGTTATTCTTCAGTTCTAGAACTTTCTGCACTCTGGCCTTCTTATACAGCTTCCTTCTACATAACAGTTCCTTCTTAGAGAATTGCAGAGTCTCTTCCATCCTGCCCAGACTTCCTTTGCCCCACCAACTTTTATGAGTCACTCTAGGAACTAGATTGCGTTTTTTCCTTTTGTTGTTTTTAAGCCCTAGATTGTAAATTACTGACCCCAGGGAGACTTCTCTGATCCGTGTCTGCAATAGGTAGCCTTCCTGAGTGACCCTGATTCTATCATCAAGTATCCTTAATGCATTGTGTCTGGCCATTTGCTACCCTGTTCCAGGTTTATCATCAGAAACTGGTGGCTCAATAAATCATGAATAAATGAACTAATAAATATGTCTGGATCACAAGACTAGGTCATTGAAATGCCATTGCATAATGAGGATTGGAGCAAAAACACCAAGAACTTTCTATTCTGTTCATTCTTGAGCTATGTCACACATGGTAAATATAAAATGCACCACCCCAAGAGGGGCTGGGACAGACCTATAATGATCACAGAGAAGCCAAGATATGCCAAAACTTTAGGCTTGACACTATCCGTGTTTTCTATTACATGTCTCTTTGGGTCACAATTATCTAAGAATCCTGAGTAAAAGGAAAAAAATACTGACCAGCTATTATAATATCCAGCTTCCCATTTGACAGAATGCTAAATAAACCAACAACTTCCATTTTCAAAACCTTTAATTCACAGCCTGTCTCTAGGTTTGGTGTTAATAATCTAAGTCCAAAGGCCCCTCTATGATGATACTGCAGCAGACAGTGAAATTCTCCTAGTTACCTTAAATCCTGGCCTTGAAGAAGTCCAGTGTGGGCTGAAAAAAAAGTGTGTCCCACAATATACACTTGCACATAGATACAGATGTGAATATATACATTAGAATATAAATCACTTAAAATAGCCAAAGCTGTCATCATTTATAAGAGTAGTGATTCAGAAGGGGAAAATAAAATCACATCTTTTATTAAACAAAATACTCCAAATATACATAAATTAAAACTATAATTTTACCTCCAGTGTATGAAATATACTCAATCTCTCATATTGTACAGATTTATGTCAACATAGCTTGTCACAGAAATGAAAATCATATTATGTATATCGTATGAGCATATTTTTCATGGTTGTATTGCCTGGTACTACTAGACTTTTACTGAAACTACAAATTACCTTGCTGGCATTGTCCTCAATGTGAATTTCTTGAAACAACACAAACAATGTATACGTGTTTTTCATGTTCCAAACATAAGTAAAAGCTTAAAACTTAAGACTGAATAGTTAAAGCAGGATTTTAATTAGATCATATTGAGTTTATTACCTTTCTGATAAATCTTTAACTCATTGGCTGTGGGATTAGTTTTGATCATAGGTAGTAAATATACTGTTACTCTCCAACAGTAAATAACAAACAAGTACTTTGGTGTTTGCTAATAGGAAGCAAAATTGAGACTGTAAGAAGAAAATGTATGGTTAATTTATATAAAATGAGACATACGGTCACACGCTGCTTTAGCTATTGCTTTTGCTGCATTCTTCTGAACATCAGGAATTGTAGAGTTCTCTGCAAATGTGAGGAGCTTTTTAAAGCCTCCTGACTGCTGAATCAGTACCATACTGTCCATATCTTCAAGGCAATTAGCTACCACTGAAAGTGCTTCTATATGAAGGTCATTCAGCTCCTAGTAATAAAAACAGACATAACTTTAGAAAGTTGTAAAAGAAATTTGTGCTTTGCATTTTTTTATTGTGCAAATACAATGTAATTGTATTGTGAGGCTCTAGAAAACAGGAGTTCTGTTTATCAATACAACAACATCACTCTACCTACACATTCGCCCTATTTTTGCTCATTTCTTGTACTCTAAAATGTTTTGTGGATAAAAACAATGCTACTGAGGAAATTTACATTCATGGCAGCCAAAAGGCATTGGTCATACAATCTTCCACTAAAAACAATTTGAAGATCTGGTGAAAATGCTTTTGAAGCAGCAGAGAAAAACTAGAGGGAAATGTATTCCTTAAAATCTGTAGCAGATAGAATGTTGGTACAGTTGATGGGTTTCTTGACTGAGGAATCTCTCAAACCTCCACAGCAGTGGAAAAGTGCAGCCTTGCCTACACAGCTGAAAAGTTCAGAGAGAAATCTTGGAAGTGGAAGAGGCACAGAAAAGAAGATCCACTGTCTTGACATTACACTCAGGACTGCTTCTGCCTGATTTCACCACAAAAGTGCAACAAAGGGTCCTTGCCCGTAAGGTGTGGGTCTTCCGCATTCCCCACCATCACAGAGCAGGGCCTTGGTAGAATGTTGGAATGGACTTTTGAAGACCATTTGCAGCAAGGCCCTCCACAAGGCTGTATAGGCAGTGAAGCAGTAAGGGACTTATAGTGCTGTTTCTTCCACATCTACAGTTCAGGAGTCCAGGAAGCAAGGAGTGGAGATAGACATGGCACCATTCCTTTCACCCTCCGTGACTCACTAGAAAAACCTTGGCTTCCTCTGCCTTCTGTCTTATGAAATGCTGGTCGAGAGCTCTTAATTCTAAAGGGAAGGATACATCCATCAAGAAACACAGTGCCATCAGGGCTTGCCATGCCTCTGAATCAAAGCAAAGAAGAGTTCTTATGCAGGTGAGAATCAGATTTCTACTCCAAGATGGAAGGAAAGAATGTTGGGAAACAAGAGATCCCTTAGGATGTCTCTTAGTATGATGCTCTGTGACTACAGTTAATGAAAACCCACCATGACCTAGGACACAGCGGACTCCTAAAGGCCTGATCCTTCAGGAATGAAGGTTTGGGTCATCCCATAAGTGAAGTGTGATGAACAGTGGAGGTTCTGGCTGAGAACAAAGGAAACATGGAATAGGTTGAAAGTGGTTATGACTGTCAACTATAACCATGTGCCCAGTTAAGAAATTGAGACTAGCCGGGCATGGTGGCTCACTCCTGTAATCCCAGCACTTGGGAAGCAGAGGCAAGAGGATTGCTGAGTTTGAGACTTGCCTGGGCTACATAATGAGCTCAGGGCCAGCCTGAACTACAAAGCGAGACCCTGTCTTAAAAAAAAAAAAATTGAGACTATAAGTATCATAAGTATTTCTTCCTTATCTTATTATGAATGTTTATGCATGCATATATTCATATGTATATATTGTACATACCATATATCTTTCATTGCTTATCCACTTATCATGTAATATGAACTGTACTAACTTTATAATCTAATAATTAATTTTGGCAAATTTTATATCACAGTATTTAAGTTCCTGAAGATCAGTGAGAAGAGCAAACATTACCTGAGGACTTTGCATCCTCTTCTAGGGAAAGAGTTAATATATTTTTTGGTTGCATGTAGGATAGTGAGTGATGTTATGTCAGGTATATGTATTATTTTGTCCTTCCCTTTCCTTAGAGATTAAGTGTGATTTAGAAGTGTATGTATACATATATATAATGTATATATGTATATATGTATATATATACATATACATAATACATATATATGTATGTATATGTATTAAGTGTGATATATATTAAGTGTGATTTAGAAGTGTATATATATAATGTATATATGTATATATGTATATATACATATATATGTATACATATACATAATACATATATATGTATGTATGTATATGTATTAAGTGTGATATATATTAAGTGTGATTTAGAAGTGTATATATATATATATATATACAATATATACACACACTTCTAAATCACACTTAATCTCTAAGGAAAGGGAAGGACAAAATAATACATATACTTGACATAATATCACTCACTATCCTACATGCATATATATATATGTATATGTATTAAATTAATAAGAAATAAATTTATAATGGTTAATTTTTAGGTATCAACTTGGCTAGGCCAGAGAACCCAGATATTTGGTCAGTTGCTATTTAGATATTTCTGAAAAGACAACTTCTAGATAGGATTAATATTTAAATTAACAGTCTTTAGATAAAAGAGATTCCTTTCCATGATGTAAGTGGACCTCACTCAGTGAGCTTAAGGCCATAATAGAAAAACCTTGACTTCCTGGAAATAGAGGAACCTCTGTCAGTAGACTCCTTTTGGACTTGCTAAGTTTCCAAACCTGATTGAGCAAATTCCTTAATTATCTATTACATGCCTATGAAGAACCTTCACTTATACAGAGAGCAAAAATCTGAGAATAAACTGAGAGAGCTCTGGCTGACCATTAAACCACATATGCATGGAAGCCACCACAGGTCCTTGAAGAGGGAACAGAACTAGGGTGTGTCTGTTACTTTGTTGCTTTTCAGATGGGCCCCTTCCTCGGCCTGTACAGTTCAGCTGGCTGAGAGTGGAATGGAGTTTTCCTGGTGGTAAGCTATCAGAGATGAGAGCCTGAAGCCAAGAGATAGGCCCAAAATTGAGTGCCCAGTAGCAGTGGGCCCGAAAATGTGAGCCCCCAAATCTAAGTTGAAATTTTTCCCATATCCATGGCTGAACTGAGAAGCACTGGGAAGACCCCTGGAGTCAGGCTAAATAAAAACAAGGGTAAATAGAAATCCTCAGAATCGAGCAGTGACCCCAGTCATTGACCCCACAATAAAAAGAGAGATTACAGTCAATGGTCTATTCAAACAAAATATTAACAGTCCTCAGGAGAATACAAAAGGATTTAGAATCACTAAACTGTTTGATGTGCAATGTTCACTTTGAACCTAAAATTACTAGACATATAATCAAAACAGTTTGAGTTAAATTCAGGAGTGAAAAGAGTCACTAAAATCCTACTCTAGAGAAGGCAAGTTATTGGAATAAACCGATGAGAACTTAAAGCAGCTATTACAAATATGTTCAAAGAAGAACAGACATGAAACTTAGAAATGAGAATTTAAGACTTGAAAAGCACAAAACTGGGCCGGAGATTTAGCTCAGTGGTTCCGATGCCTGTCTCACAAACACAAGGTCCTGAGTTCGATCCCTGGTAACCACATACAATGCTGAGCATGGTGATTCACACCCACCGGCAATCAATACCACATACCACAGTGCTGGGCGTGGTGGTTTATGCTTGTAATTGCAGCACTAGGGAGGCAGAGACAGGAGGATTGCTGAGTTTGAGGTTTGCCTGGGCCACATAGTGAGCTCAGAGCCAGCCTAAACTACAAAGTGAGACCTTGTCTCAAAAAAAAAAAAAAGCACAAAACTAAAAACAAAATTCACCAGGTTTTACTTAACATCAGATGAAAGATGGCAAAAGAATGAGAACTTGAATAGACATCAAAAGAAATCAGTCAAAAGATAAAAATGAACAGAACTTTAGAGTCTTTCAGAATTACGTTGAGCGGGACAACATAAATATAATTGAGTCAGAGAGAGATTGAAGAGAAAGAAAAAATCAAATAATGAGTGAAATTCCCAGATTTAGTGGGAAACATTAATTTTTAGATCTAAGGATTTATAGACTCTAATCACAGTATACAAATTATACAACGGATATACAGAACAAAAATGCAGAAAACTAATGATAAAAAAATCACAAAAGCAGCAAAAATTAAAACAAAAAGGACCCCTTGCAGTTGGAAATTAGTGTTGTAACTAGTGGCTGATTTTCTTTTTTCTTTTTTCTCAGTGTGTTACCTGGGTTGAAACTAGGGCCTTTACATACACTAAGTGACTGCTTCACCACTGCACTACTCCCCAACCCTTTAGTGGATGAATAATGATGTTCAAATGAAATAGAAAAGTTCTACATAGAAAAAGGAGTGTATTAAACATAGATTTTTTTTTTTTTTTTTGAGACAGGGTCTCGCTTCGTAGTTCAGGCTGGCCCTGAGCTCACTATGTAGCCCAGGCAAGCCTCGAACTCAGCAATCCTCCTGTCTCTGCCTCCTGAGTGCTGGGATTACAGGCGTGAGCCACCACACCCGGCACTGTGGTATGTGGTATTGATGGCTGGTGGGTATGAGTCACCATGCCCAGCATTGTATATCCTTGCCGGGATCGAACTCAGGGCCTTGTGCTTGCGAGGCAGGTGCTGGAACCACTGAGCTAAATCTCCGGCCCCAAACATAGACTTGGCAATAAACAAATAATATCTTCATAATGTGAGGGTAAGAGGAAAGCATTTTTAAATAAAGTTAAAAACTGAGATAATTTATGGTAGCATATCTGCGCCCTAAGAAATGCTAAGTGGAGTTGTTTAGATTGAGAAAACAGGAAACAATGAATAACACCAGAAACAGTAAATACATGGGTGGATATAAAAAAAAACAAATATTAAGTTAAAAGACACTACACTTATAAGGAAACGTAGAAGTCCTTCCATTATTCCCTTAAAACATGTACAACATGAGGCTATTCAAGACAACTTATTCTGTTGCATTGTTGCATTTATAATGTACATAGATATAAAATATATAACAAAAAATAGTATTGAGAATAGGAAAGTAAGTAGGAATATTAATGTTATAAATGTTCAATAATTTACTTGGATTAGTTCAATATGAACTCTATGTAGACTAAGATAAGTTTGAGTTGTGTATTGTAATCATCAGAACAATTGCCAAGTGCAAAAAAATAAAGCCAGCAAAGAAATTTAAAGGCAATATGAAAAATAACATGAAGATGGCAAAAGGCAGGAAGGAAAGGTGGAATAAAACAACAGATAGTACACATGGAAAATAAGTAATAAACAGCATGCCTGAATACAACCAAATCAATAAATCATTATATGAAATTGACTGAAAACTCTAAATTATTCCTTCATAGTGTGTGTTGCAATTCACAGGCCTGTTGTATCACTAAGCCCCCTTCAAAAATTGTTTTGTATTTTTTGGTAAATAGATACTTTTGCATGGATTTCACTAAGTTTAACTCCTTGTAGCTCATGTATCAGGAAGGCATTGCAAATTGAGTTGGATTTATTTTGCTTTTCAGTTGTTCATTGCTAGTATTCAGAGATAGTCAGTTTTTATGTACTGAATACTTACCCTGTGAGCCTAGAGGGTCTACTTATTAGGTTTAATAATATATAGACAAACAGGGCATGGTGGCTCACGCCTGTAATCCCAGCACTCTGGAGGCAGAGGCAGGAGGATTGTTGAGTTCAAGGCTTGCCTGATCTACCTAGTGAGCTCAGGGCCAGCCTGAACTACAAAGTGAGACCCTGTCTCAAAAAAAAAAAATACAGATCTGCTTAGTATGTATTTAGTTCTTCTAGGGCTTCATAGTCTCTGTGTTCACAGATCCCATGAGTATATGTACAAAAGACCCAGTTTTGTTTCTTCTTGCCTGATCTGTATCTTGTGCTCCCCCTTTTTCCTCTTGGCTTCATCACCCTGGTGAGGACTTCCAGGAGAACAGTAACATGACATGAGCAGACATCTGCACCTTTTACCACACTGAAGACAAAGAGAGACACTTCTACTTTTTACTCTGTAATATTTCAGTTTTTCCAACTATAACACATACATTGATTCTAAAAAAAACACCCTTGTTATGTATTTTCTAGCTCTGTGGCTATTAAGTTACTTCATCTGTCAGCCTCATTTTTCTAACCTGTAAAATGGGATTAATGATATAGTAAGTATGTGATATGTACAAGTATATTATTATTATCCTTATTATTATTTTATAGAAAAACCTCACATTCTTAAATTTGATGTAAATTTCAAAATCATGCAAAATATTTGCCCTACCACATTCTAGATGTTTCTGTCCTCTCTTTTTTGATGAAAATAGGTCAGGGAAATATATCAGGTAGGTAAAAATTCCATGCTATATCACACACATCGAAACTATTGGTATAGTTAGTCACTTCCTGCCTCTGTCACGTAGGGTAAATTAACCACTTGGATTTTCAGTTTGTATTTAAAAAATACATCACAAATGTAAAATGCTCCAGAGGCTGGTACATATAGGATGAAGAAGTCAAAGGTAGCTAGATTTACGCGGTGAGAGACACAGCTCTGTCCATACTGTTCTTTATATTTTACTTTATTTTTCCAGCTTTGTATTTGGAAGTTCTGACATTATTTTTTTAGGGAAAAAAATCTAGTGATTGGATAGTGTAAAACAGTACTCACTTGTTACTTAGAGAGCCTTTAATCTCCTTTAATCTATCCCTGTCTCTTGCATTTCTAAGAGGCACAAAGAGGAAACTTTTGTCATTAGAGCTAATTTAATTTACTGAACCATTAAAGTGGAGCAATGAATGGTTTCACTCTGGAGTTAAGGCAGTGGACACTCTCAGAAATTATCTAAATCACTTCAAGACAATTAAATGGTATTCAATAAACTGCTAGATTGGTTTTTACAGCTGGGAGATACTAGAAAAAGGTACACAGATCCTTAAAATGTGAAATTTGCTCCTAAGGAACTTAGTAGAAACTATGGAAATTCCACTTCAATATTTCTCAAAAATGTGTTTAGAAAGTAAATTACTTTTCTTGTCCTATCCCAGAGAAAATCATTATAGATAAAGGTTAAAAGACTAACTCTAAATGTTTCAGAAAACCAGGGAAATAACAGACAAAAATGTTTAAACATTTTAAATCTAAGCCAGAAGACATTTTAAAAAATTAGTTTCAAGTGACCTCTACAATTAGTCTGATCTAATCAGGCTAATAATTTTTTAGTTTATTCTTATCTTTATTGGTATATTGTATATACCCATCATAACTACACTCAATATTGGGAATCTGTGCCAGTATATGACACAATTTAATTCTCATTTTTTCCCATTCCCCTACTCACCCCACAACTCCCCAACCCGAAGTACATAAGCTTTGTTTCCCTTTTTTTAAATTACCATCACATTTTTTCTTTACCCCTCATTACTCACCCCTCCACCACATTTCCCTTTGAATGTTTTCTATTTCACATTGTCTTAGGGAATGACATATGAACAAAACCTCTATAGCATGAGATATAGCAGAAGAAGTCAACAAATGGGATCTCTTTTTATTAAAAAGCTTCTACACAGCAAAGGAAACCACCAGCAAAGTGAAAGACAACCAACAAATTGGAGAAGAATCTTTACCAGCTGTCTACCAGACAAAGGCCTATTATCTCAAATATTAAAAACTTAAAAAAATCAGTCTCCCCAAATTTAAAGACCCAATTCAAAAATGGACAGCTGAAATGAACAGACACTTTTCAGAGGAAAAAGTAGGAGCTGCCAAGAAGCATATGAAGAAAAGATCAACATCACTTATCATTCGAGAGATGCTGATGAAAACAACGCTAAGATTTCATCTCACTCCACAAAGAATGGCTGCTATCTAGAAATTAGGCAGCAACAAATGCAGGCTAATAAATTTTATGTAGCAATAAACTAGTTATATCATTATACTTTGAACCATGCTTAAATATAAAATTTTATTTGAAAATATTCTACAGTTCATAATTCATAACACTTATGAGAGACATGCTTTCCCACAAAAAATTGAATGATCTTTCCAAATACCTTGGTTTCTAGGATCTTAATGAGGTGGTCCACTCCTTGATTGTCTCTTAGCATTGCCTGGGACTTCTTATCATTTGTAATAACACTCATTGTTCTGAGAGCCAACAGCTGAATAATTGGATATTCTGATTTCAAGAGATCTAATATAGGAGGCATTGCATTTAGTTCTTGAAGTGCAGTTCGACACTGAAAATCCTGCCATGAAATACACATAATCATATCAGTAATTTCTAAAGCAAAATACAATCTCAAGAATGGAGAAATTCTACATTCCAGCAAAAAATGTTACAAATTACAACTTTTCCATCTTTTGTTACACATTCTCTTCTAAAATAACTCATAAAGTAAGAAAACTTTCAAGTGACAAAATCAAAATATTCATTTTTAACTATATACATATTGTCAATAAGATGAAATAAACATGATCTGGGGCCTTTGCAGTATCTTATTTTCTACACAGCAAATTCCTATTACTCCAAAATCTATGCATAATAAAATTTTCTTCACATTCTGATACAGTGCTTCAAATAAAATTGATGTGATGAAATAATGGCATCAATACTTATCTTCAAATGGATTGCTTATGCAACATCCATCCGCATCAGTGCTGCTGAGTGGCTCTGGACATGCAAATTTGCAGAGATAGATCCAGATGTATGCCTTTCCCTTAAGATATTAAGGGGTCATAGGGTCTAGACAAGTTGTTCTGCATCTAAATCAATAATTTGGTGTGGGTGCATGTGGGGAGGGGTTATTGGTTGCAATGAACAGTACAGAAAACGGGGCATGAAACCATAAAAACTCCCCAAACTATGACTACTATGGTTACTCGATCGCAATATTTTTGGCTTTGAAATGTAAGAAATACAAAATGGTATTAAAGGCACAAAAGGATCGGCTTATAGATTACATTCCCCTCTCTACTCCTCAACTGACCTCTTCTGTCCAGCTTCCTTTAGGCATTGAAGCCCTGGATTGCTCTTTGTTCTAGAAGGAGTTGGGTCCTTGTAGATGTAACTAGGTGTGATGGAGCAGGGGAGGCCTTGACCATTGTCCTTGGAAGAGCAGTGACAAAGGGGAGATGGAGGATACCAGAGGAGTCTTGAGCTTACTGGTCACTGCCAGAAGCAGGCAAGAGGTGAGGAGGACTCATGGCCCTACAGACACCTTGATTTTGCACTTTGGTCCCCATTACTGTGACTGTTACTTTAAATCATCCAGGTTGTGGTGCTTTGCTCCTATGGACATAATCTAGTGACTAGCCAGTACTTTGCGACTAGGAACTGTGGTAACAATGCTTTCTACTTCTGCTTGATTAAAAAATATAGAAGGAAACATGACTACAAGAAGTCTGGAAATTAAAACCAAGACTACTCATAGGAACTTTAAAGCTTGCTTGACTAGGTCAAGCCTAAGTGACCAGAAAAGCCAGAAAAGGGCTGAGCTGTCTGTCTCCTTACTCTTCAGAGTGAGAGCCCTGAAAGTCAGGTAGCGTGGAGGTGCTAGGCAGGGGGTTCTGCTGAGCCCAAGTACCTTGCCTAGCACCTCTTGCTTTACCTCCCTCTCTCTCCTCTCTCCCCTCCTCTTCTGTCTCCCTCCCAACCCCTCCTTCCACACCCCCTTCCCTGGGTGGCTACTTAAAATGATGTTTTTGAGTTTGTGGCTGATCTAAAGCTTATCGAACACATGTGGTTGGAACCTGAACAGGAAAGAAGCAGCGTGGAGGCTGATAAAAGACTCAGGAAACTAATCTGCTGTGGGTGAAGGGTGGGGGTGGGGCTGTGGGGGAGGGGTTCAAAGGACAGGACACTGGGTAGGGGGAGGTGACAGTTTCCACTCCAGAGCCAACAGGCCCCACGAGGTGGCATCTTGCTATCTGAACAATGAATACTGCTCAGTAGACTCAAGTCACTGGATCCTCACCATAAATTAATCTGAAGGGCACACATTACCCCCAGAGTACTTAGAGTGTCAGGTCAATAGGTCTCTTCCCAGGTTCAGCAGGAAACTTAGATTTCCCATTTGAGAAGAAGCACATTTTATCTCGACTAATCCTACCCTAATATGCATACCATTCTATTTTTTTTTTAAATAGAAGAACATTTCTAACTTTTCTGTGGGAGATACTTGAAAATATGAAAACTGAAATTACATTAAACTTTCATTATTTTTTTCTGAGTGATAAATACTAAATGTTCTAAGAACCGATGATATAGAACTGGTGAGCTTTAAAGACCTTTCCTTTTCTTAATAGGAAAATAAATTTTACAGTCAAAATCAAATCCAAGGCTTTATACATGTTAGGCAACTGCCCTCCACTGAGCTATAACCCCAGCCATCAAAACGGTGTTGAGGAGCTCATCTTACCTGTACCAAGTTATAAATGCATTCAATAGAATTCTTCTTCACATCGGGATCGGGGCTATTCAGTAGTCTGATGAGTGGCTCCAGCCCACCATGTTCAAATATTTGCACTTTACCGGTATACTCTATGGACATATTATCTAGGCAAAGACTAGCAAACTCGTGGATAACTACTTCTTCTGTACATCAAAAAGCAAATAAGACAAGTCTGTTAAATGTTTATTCAATCTCTTCTTTAAAATACGCTCTAAAAAACTGTAGCTCTGCAAGTCTTGCTTATAGTTCACTTTTTTAAAAAGTCAAAATTGAGCCACAGTTTCAGAGATTTTAATGATGACTCACAATTGATGGCTCTGAACAATTTCAATACATGGTTTAATCAAATGTTAAAAAAAGAAACCAGTTCCATTTTTTTTTGCAGTAGATGTAGGGTGCAAGCTTACCTTCTGGGTTGAGCTGGGTGATAACAGAATTCATGACATCCAGCTCCCTTAACAATTTTCTAACATCACCTACAAAGACATAGAACATTGTTATTTATTAACTATAATAATGGCAACATCTGCTGAACAGTTATCCCTTAAGAGATGGGTACTATCATAATTCAATTGCACAGGCACAGAAATTGAAGCACCAAATCACACAACAAATGAGTAATCGAGCCAGGTTTCCTGCTGAGGTCAGAGTGACCCTGGACAGACATGCACCCTGGGACCTGGGTCACTGAGTTCTGCTGCCTTCCACACCGTAAGAGTACAAAATGTGTCTAGAATACACATCAGTTATTCTTCCCTACCTTTGTTTATTTTATAATAGTTGTTCTTTTTTGTTTGTTTTGATGAGAAGATATTTTTCTAAACATTGATGTTAATGAACTTGTACAGAATGCAGATAAGAATTCCCAAAACCTATTTATGAACATGTCTTGACTGTTTCCATTCCATTTAATTATTGAACATGCCAAGAATGCTGAAAGATAAGTGTATTGGTTGTTCTGGAGTTTATTTTTGTGTGATTTATATTAGCTTAATTAACTCAGACTGGTACCCCCCATATCTTTCTTGCTACCCTTTATCTCACTCTTCTGAGAAGTAAAGCCTGTCTGTATTTTTAGTTTTGCACTTTCTCCTCTTGATCAATTTCCAAAATTAGTAAATTTTGGAAAAGTTCCCTTTGCAGCAGCTGAAACACACAAGCCCTGGATGAATTCTTCCTCATTTAGTGCTGATTAAACAGAGCTCTACTAGATCCCTCCTCCAAAGGAATTCAGGGCCATGGCTTTTCTTTAACCTTGTAAAACTTCTTTCTGTTTCTGTTCAAAGTGACTAACAGGTCCAGCAAAACCACAGTCAAATATATAGAGACCTGAAATACAAAATAGTTGTTGACTTCTAGGAAGCACAATATTCATGAGGACGTTTTATGGTCAACCCTCATTTTTGAAAACTGCGCTATGTACACAGATTGAGGAATCATAGCCTTGCAACAATACTGAAATCTTCTCCAGGGTCTGGTGAACTGAATGGACTGCACTCTCTTGAAGCATGCATTGGTACTGTCTCCCAAGTCCAGTCTGTACTGCTACAAAGATTTTTGTGCAAGCTATATCAAAGTCTCCTGTTATTATATCCTTGAAAAAATATTTCTGGGCCATTCATTCCCCAGGCACATTCCCCATGTATATAAAATACTTCCATATCTTTCAGAATCTGCAGCTCCACCACTGACAGTGAAGTCAAGATTTCTGCTCTGTGTGGTTAGCTTTTTGTCGGGGTGACTGCCTCCCACCCAGAGGGGCCCCAGAGTTGAATGAATCTTGCAGCCTCAGGCAACATCACATCACCACATCCTGGTCAGGCCAAACAAGCTAAAAAAATTTTGCTAGAGGATTGTCTAGACCCTGAGATTTTCTTCTAGATCTGAAATTAGGCCAAAAGGCAAATGACATTCATTAAAGGTTCTAGTAGGCCTATCCTTCATACCACTTTCTTGACGATTCCAGCTAATGCGATCTGGTGACACAGTTAATTGATTTGTTTTTCTGCTTTTTCATACCAGACTTTTTCAGAGTCTTTCTGTCTTGAGGTTAAGTCAGCAAAGATAATGGTTAATTGTCTATTTTGACCACTCTAAACACAATATTGATCTCTGTACCTTTCTTTTTCAACAAAAAACACTCGAGGCTATCACAGCTGAAGGAAACTGACTTGTGGTTGGGCCATATAAATACATTCTAGCTAAACAGAGTGCCACCAACAACTGGGTCATTTCAGAACTGCCAGCAACTTCACTTCCTGGGCCACCTGCCTATTATCTGTTTTAGTTGCACTCTTAAGTACATAGTTTGATTACACAGCGTGGACCATCTATTTACTCTTGAGCTTGTATACTTGGATAGCAATAGCTTTCTAAGATGACAAGCTCTTCCAGCTACCTCAAGTGATTTAACAGCTGGGTTTCCCAGGCCATTTTTACATTAATTCTGATGGACTCTCTCTTAGCTGACTTCATTCAGTGAGTCTCTACTGGATATGTGACCTCACTAGATATAAAGCAACCTGGAAGATGAAAGAAGACAGTAGCTCCATTTTGATAAAAAAATTTAACATTTAGTAATTAAATGCCTCTCTTGGCCCCAGCTTGACAGGAACATAAATTAACCATAAGAGGGATGGAAAGAAGAGTGTTTGCTGTTGCAAAAGGCTCTCACAGGAACATTTTTTAGCACTTGGCATTCTGTAGGAACATCAGGGTGATGTCAGTGAAGGCATGAAAACCACACGAAGACAGACTTCTGCCCAGAAGTGACAATTTCAATTGAAGAGCTGCATTTGTTCACATATTTGCCTAGAAACATGACTTTTCATTTGGATCAAATGACTAAATGCAGTTTTTATTCCAAGTTTTCTTGCACATGTCTGAAAAGTGAAGCAATAGCTGTTAATGCCTTGGCTCTGTTATGAAGAAAAAGAACTTTACAAGCAGTTAGGGATGCCATGTGTTTTAACCACATCATCCAACACTTCAAACTGAAAGCAGTCAAGTTAATTCAAACAATGGTTTCATTTTTCTCATCCAGTTCATGGAATGGAAAGAAAGCTTTCAGTGCTTGATTTATCAACCCTGAGACTGAAGTATACACTAGAAAAACAAGGGCAGCAGGGCTCCTCCATGAGTCTTTCTTAAAGACAGGGACCCACCCAGCATCTGTCAGCCCAGCCAATCAGTTTAGAGCAGGCCCAAGAGGTCCCAGCCACTTCCCTAGCATCCAAATGCACAGTAACTCTTATGAGTTTCAGCGCACAGATTCCTTCAGGAACTCTTGAAATTCAAAGTATATACTCTACTCAGAATTTTTTTTTTTTTTTTTTGAGACAGGGTCTCGCTTTGTAGTTCAGGCTGGCCCTGAGCTCACTATGTAGCCCAGGCAAGCCTCGAACTCAGCAATCCTCCTGTCTCTGCCCTCAAGTGCTGGGATTACAGGTGTGAGCTACTATGCCCAGCACTGTGGTATGTGGTATTGATTGCTGGTGGGCACGAGTCACCATGCCCAGCATTGTATGTGGTTACCGGGCATTGGAGACTAAGAGATTAAATTAGAAAATGTAAATGTAAACAGATCATTAGAATGGTGCTTTTCAAATGAGACACATTCTGCAACAAAACCATTTGGGAGGAGAGTTGGACGTAGAGAGAACACTTAAAGGTCATACCAGATCTGGTGATTAGAAACTCTATTAAACTGTGGGCCAGAAAATAAAGCTTTACTTCTAGCTTTCACCTCTGATCTACTATTCACCATCTACGTGACTTTAGGCAAGAAACTCAAGGCTTTGAAAGGTCTCTTTTAATATTAAAATGAAGTGTTACATAATGGATGTTACAAATATCTTTCTCAAATTCTGTGACGTGTAAACAGAATGAAACACACATTTTAAATATTCCCTTTCTTGGTTACCACTTTCTCCTTTTGGCTTTTGGTTATATAATTGACATGGCACTAACAGAATTGTTATACAAGTGATCATGGAGATAAATTTATGAAGTCCTCACAGTATAAATAATTACTCCCTTACTTCACTTCTCTGTGCCTTACTTGCTTCTTTTAACATGGAATAATAATTGTACCTACTTTGGGGGCTGTTTGTTAAGACTACATTAATATCTAAATAGCACTTAAAACAGTTCTGGTTGTATTACAAGTGGAATAGAGTGATAACTAGTATTATCATAAGCTAAGTTGGTGGGACATCCATATCCCTATGAATGTCCTTATCCCAAAGTCCCTGCCTTAAAGTACAGCCTCTACTAGGATTTCGCCAATTGATGCCTGTCCCTGGGGACTCCAACTCCTCAGCCTTCTTATGGGACGTCCCCATAGCTGAGCATGTAGTGTTTCATGTGAAACACTTCTTGCCCTAGTTGGTTCCTCCGTGTCTCTGGAGAGGCTGATGTCACACAGTCCCTACTGGTCGTCGTGGAAACAGAAGCTCCACGGTCACCACACTGCATCTAAAGAAGATGGGAGGTAGGTCAAACAGGTAGTAGGGGAAAAAGAATCTGTGCTCGGTTTTGCTGGGATTCTGATACGTGGGGGAAAGCATGATGTTAGCCATAGTTCCTGAAAGAGATATGTGTTTATTCATGACAGCCTGTTTCATGGTGCAAGTCTGTCTCCATTAAGAGCATCACTTAAACTGGTAAGTTACAAGACTTTTATTAACCGACTCAGTATCACAGAGAAATGACTTACACATGGAAAACACATGTGTTCATAAAAGTATCTACTTTATTCACATGTTTTTGACTAACTGATATTCTAACAGACATTATAGCATATTTTAACTAATGCTATTCTACCACCATATCTAATACATTCATGAAACTATTCCAAGAAAGTAATAGATCTGATTTGAGAGTACATAAAGACATCTCAATTTATTTTTATAACATCTAAAGTTTCAAATATATCAATTTATCAAAACTTTACCCTGGGCTTCATTCATGTGAAATATGTAAGTATAGTTTACACATATATAGGCAGGCAAATTATGCTATACTTTAAGAAAAAGTATTTTAAGAGATGATGAGTGCTGTTCTGAGTTTTAAGACTGGAACATACCAACTTACCAATTCTGAGAGGAGTATCTGTGTATATATATCTGTATATATTTTTATATTTTAACATTTCTTAGTCAGGCATAGTGATACATGCATTCTAGGAGACTGTGGCAGGATCAGTTCTAACCCAAACTGGGCAACCCAGCAAATTAGCAAGACTCTTATGCAAAATTTAAAAATATAAAAGTGTTTGAGGGACAGTTCAGTGAAGGGAATGGGGTTCAGTCCCTAGGCCCATGAAAAAATATGACATCATACATTTGTTGAATTGTCTTGCTTTAATTTTAATTTTGTCAACGTTAATGTCAGCTTTAATAAAATTAAAACAAATTCCTTAAAGTCGAAAGAAAAGATAATGTATTTATTTTTAAGAGTTGATACTTACTGTTAGAAGTTAGGATTCCAAATATCATCGTGGCATTTCTTCTTACAATTTTATCTTCATGGGTGAGGAGTTTGGTTAAGGGTTCCACAGCTCCGAGTTCAAGGAGTGTTGCTTTATTTTCCTCACCTGACATCACAGGTAGGATAAAAATCACACAGGGATATCATCAATCTCATAAACACTTTTCCTTGGGTCATTCTAATTTATTATTTACTGTTGGTCTTTTCCATTCTTGCCTCCTAACAGTACATTCAGATATGGAGTAAATAATAGATTTATCCACTGATGAATATAGTGTCTCCATGATCTGATCACCTTCCCAAAGTCCCGCCTCTGATCACCTGAAGCCTTTTGGTAATTTTTGTGATCTAAACTATAACAGCCTGTCCTTGGCTCCTGAAAGATTCATGTCAATCTCTGAGAGTTACCAATGTTTTAACAGTTCCAGCATTGCTGAAAAGTTCAAGAATGGGGTTTCCTCTGAGACTCAAGGCAAATTCTTAGCTCTGAGCCCCTATGAGAATCAAAAAGAAAGTTAAACCTGTCAATATACAATGGCACAAGCTAAATGTTCCTACTCTAAAAGGGAGAGAAGGAGGGTTAGAAAACAATGGAACTGAAGCAAGACCAAAACCCAGAAGGGAAAATATTAAATCCTATACTCTGCATCCAGATTTTGGGAAAAGTTATGGCAAGATAGGAACTCCAAAGGGACTGGTGACCTTGCTCCTATGGCATTACCAATTTCACCTCTGCCCTCTCTCTTGGGATAGCTTCACTCTGGCTTCCCTCAGCAGGCAGTCCATGTTCCAGGCTTCTCTAAATTCCTAGGATTTCCATGGTACTTTCAGCTTCACTCTTACAGCTTCTGGAGTACACTGCCTGGCACCCTAGGGACTTCAAAAATTTAGGTGGAAGCCTACCTGACCAAACAACTTTTACATGCTGCATGCCTACAAATTAACACCACATGACGTTAAGGTCTACCACCAGCTCAAGCAGTAGCAGGATCCCCTGAATCATAATTATAGAAAACTCCAAATGCCTGAATGGCCAAGTGTTATAAGCCAATTCATAGTGAAAGAATTCTTTAGGGAGCTTCTAGAGCAGGGTGCCTTGAGCCTCTCTTCTCAAAGTAAAATTTTCCATTTCTACATCTCTGCACCTGGAAAAGATGGAATCTTGTTGACTTTTAAGGTCCCTTAAGCCATCTTTTCTTTTGTATTGATGCAAAGTACTTGGTTTCTTTTTAATGCTAATCTTTTTTTAAAATTGAATTCTTTATTGGTACAATTTATATACATCTCAAAATCACATATAATGTTGGGGAATTTGTACCAGTATATGACAAAAGTTAATTCTCATTTTTACCCAT
>PVIC010026662.1:0-24375 GCA_004025085.1 Thryonomys swinderianus
AGATCACAGATAGACAATTTCCGGATCTTCTCTTTGGCATGAACACTTGTAGATGCAAATGAGTTCTAGAAAGTAGGACAGCTTTTATAGAGTGGAATATTTCTATAGGAAACTTGGTGTGGGAATGTGATGAGGGGAAGGAATAAATATGATACAGAAAGAAAATAAAAGAGCATGTATAAAGGGGGGAGGAGGGGGGTGGGTAGGGATATGGGTAAAAATGAGAATTAACTTGTGGCATATATTGGTGCAAATTTCCCAATGTTACATGTGATTTTGAGATGTATATAAATTGTACCAATAAAGAATTCAATTTAAAAAATTGTTTCTGAGGGCTAGGGAT
Source organism: Thryonomys swinderianus (assembly GCA_004025085.1). Lineage (NCBI taxonomy): Eukaryota > Metazoa > Chordata > Mammalia > Rodentia > Thryonomyidae > Thryonomys > Thryonomys swinderianus. The sequence goes on from PVIC010026662.1 coordinate 344, forward strand.
GTAGCTCAGGGGCACTATACCTTCCTGTCCTGAAGTCAATGCCTGATACCACCAAAAAAAATTTTTTTTAGTTGTTGTTCCTAAAAAGTTGTTCCTGAAGCTAGGAAACACCATGTGTGGTCTGTCCCTACTAACCAGTAGCCTTTACTGGTTAGTTTTCCTTTATTGTAACAAAATATCTGAGATAATCTATGCAATAAGACAAAAGATTATTTGGGGCTCATGGTTTGAAAAGTTTTAGTCCATGGTCACTTGACCATATTTCATGACACATCATTCATGCTGAGTACGTGGCAAAGGAGTCTTCTCCTCATAGCAGTGAAGGATCAGGGAGGGGTGAGAGGGCTCAAGGTCTCAAAGTCTTCAAGGATGTGCCTTAGTTATTTAACTTCTTCTCACTAGGCCTCAACTCTTAAAGGTTACAGCACTTCCCAGAAGAATCATAGGTTGAAAACTAACAAAGTCTTTAATACATGGGACTTTGGTAGACACATTCAAACCACAGCATTTGCCATCTCTCTATCATTCTCATTTTATGTCTCCAAAAACTGAAATTTTTCAAATTAATCATGATGGATCTGCCTTTAGTCTAATATTACCTGATTGAAATTCTGTTTCCTCATTTAAACTCCAACATTCTCTCCCACTCAACTTACTTGTCTTCATTCCCTTAACTCCTTTCTTCTCAACCATTAGTTTAAAGTCAGTGATTTCATAAAACTTGCTAAAAACTTGCTTTTCCTCTCTGATTTAGTGAGCTCTGCTCCTTGATGTTGATTTTGCTCTCAAATTCCATGAAATCACAAGACATTTGTCATGCACTTAATGGAGAAGAACAACAGTCTCTTCCAAGTCTCATGTGGTTCATAATTTCTTTACACTTTATTTCTTTTGCAGTACTAGAGATCAAACCCAAGACCTTGCATTTGAGAAGCAGGTGCAGAGCCACTGAGCTAAATCTCCAGCCGCATGTTTCATAATTTTGAGTAACTACCAGGGAAATGTAATTTTCTGATTGGAAAGTCTTGATCCATCTCAAAACTTATGGCCATGGATAGACTCAATTTCATAGGAAGGAGATGAATTTAGACTAGAAGGAGTGGTCATCAGAGAAAAGTCAGAGAAAGTCAGTTACTAAAAGAATAGTGTATAAATGCTTTGCAAAAGAAATCTATAGGTAGTCCATGATCACAGATTCTGTATCTTTTTACTAAAGACCCAATACATTTACATTACTTAACCAATATTATGCACCCAAAATGTTTGCTGAATCTTTGGGTGTGTGCGAGGTGTTCCTTTTCCATCTAAGAGATATATTCAATACAGAATACATGTTAAATATTGACATTTTAAAATTAAATCACCAAGCATATACAAATGCAATTGAAGTTATGTCAATGAAAATGAACAGGATTTTATAGTTGCATACAAATTCTAATCATATTAAATTTGCAAAATAGAATTCTTTCACATTTTAATATATACTGTAGTTTTGCTTTAACTGAGAAAAATCATGAAAACCCCATCCTAAAGTACTTGACATTTCAGAATGCTTTTTTTTTTAAGATTTTTTTTTGGGGGGGGGATATTTCTTTCTTAAGGAATGCTTGAAAACTAATGCTCTAAGTAAAAATGCTGCTTCAGCAATAAGTTAAACATAATTCTCAACATGCCAAAATAAGCTTTTGAACCTCAGGATTCATAATAGGAAAAGTCTGTTTTTCAAAAGTATAAAAAGAAGGGCCAGAGGGTTAGCTCAGTGGTTCCGGTGCCTGCCTCGCAAGCGTATGGTCCTGAGTTCGATCCCTGGTAACCACATACAATGCTGGGCATGGAGACTCACGCCCACCAGCAATCAATACCACATACCACAGTGCCAGGCGTGGTGGCTCACGCCTGTAATCCCAGCACTCGGGAGGCAGAGACAGGAGGATTGCTGAGTTCCAGGCTTGCCTGGACTACATAGTGAGCTCAGAGCCAGCCTGAACTACAAAGTAAGACCCCGTCTCAAAAAATATATATATAAAAAGAAGTACATCTGAGCATTTATTCTCGAATGTTAATGTGTGCAAATCAGACTTTTTTGAGGAATTAAGGTGTGCTCACAGGTATTCTCTTAGCATCTGAGATTTACTCAACAGCATGATGCAACTATTTCATTAGCTGCATGTGGGTAACTTGATTCTTGCTCTCCCTATTCTTTGTAGAAACTATCTGGGCAGCTATTTAATGCTACCAAGCCAAATTCTTTCTTCACTTATTCCTGCCAAGTAGTACCATAATTGTCATCAAGATGTGATCATCTGTTTCATATTGCTTTAACTCACACTGAATGAAAGCACCAGTCTAAATTGCCATTTTATTTCATCTCTTATTCCTGAAAAGTAGAGTATGTGAATGCTTCTTATTATTCCCTTTTTAAAATTATTACTCTGAATGCATTAGCATTATGCTATCTGACTAGAGAAAGAAAGGTGAGAGAATGAAAATGGAAAGGTTTTAAGAGACATTAGTTGAAACAGGGACAAAAGAGGACTACTTAGTAATATGTAACAGTTTACACATTCCATAACTTCTCTGGCCAATAGAGGAGTCTCTGAATATAAAATGTGCCTAATCTAATTGGAATGTGGTATAAGTGTAAAACACACATAGAATTTCAAGGACTACAGAAAATAAAGACAAAATAACTCGAGTACATTTTTTTAAAAGTACATTTTAAATTTATATATGTCAAAATAATAGTATCTTAGATATGTGGAATTAAGTAAAATGTATTAAAATCAATTGCACTTTCACTTTTGAAGAGTAGCTCCTGGACCAGGGATTTAACTCAGGGGTTGCAGCATCTGCCTGGCAAGTGCAAAGTCCCAAGTTTGATCCCAGGTAACGTATACCACAGTGCTGGGCATGGTGGCTAACACCTGTAATCCCAGCACTCGGGAGGCAACAAGGCTAGCCTGGGGTACCTACTGAGCTTAAGGCCAGCCTGAACTACAATGCGAGACCCTGTCTCAAAAAAAAAAAGGAAAAAAGAAAAGTAGCTACTAGAAAATTTAAAATCCCATTTGATTTTTATATTATAATTCTATTGATCAGTACTGACATACAATTTCCAATGTCAGAAAGAGCATTCACGGATGAAATATAAGGACATACAAAATCATGTTTAAAAATCATTCTCAACGCAATTTTCTATTTTGAAAGGTTTATCTGCAGGACTCTGAAGAACTGATAGTTTGACATGTTTCACAATTCTAGGTTGAAAATCCTTTTCCGTTCTAATTTTGAAGAACTGCTCCACTGTCATCAGTTGAGAAGCTTTAGTGCCTCTTTTATTCCTCATTCACTGACAATACCTATTTCTCTCTAGAAGTTTATCTTTCTAGTAAGTAAGGATGAAGTAAGTGAATTTTGCTCAGGGAAATTACTCTAAGTTTTTGCCTGTTTATCTGTATTCCCCTTTTCTAATAACAGTGCCTTGATGTTTCTTTTTCTTTTGAGTTAGTGCAGTTTGGATGAAGCTGACCCATGATTCTAGAATTGAATATGTGAACAAAGCCTAACCAATGAGAATATTCCATTTCCTTGAACCATAACAATTGGCTCTAGAATCTGAATCAGCTCTGAGAATCTGAGTAATTATTTAGAAATAGGTGGCTTTTCTGGGGGACTAAGACTGCAACTACTTCTGAACACCTTTGTGAACACATGGGGAGTTTTGACCTGAGAAGGGAAGCAATCAAGAAGAAAGTGGAGATAAGATATAGTAAAAAGCAGGTTCTTAAACTACTATCTGGACTTTATCAAAATTTCAACTTAATTTCTCTCCTCCAGAATTTAGAATTCTGATTAACAAGGAATAAGTATATGATTAAGTAAACAATTTACATCTGTACAATTTAAACATCCTTAGAATTTGTATATGGTCATGTAATTGCATCAGTACTGATGGAGGAAGACTCAAAGTTTATTATATTATCATTCATTCATGCATTCATTCCTCCTTCTATTCAACAAGTGCTCACTGACCTCCTTCTGTGCCAGTTACCTCTAAAGGCAGGAAAAAAGTGTAAAAATAAGAAATCACAGGCATTAAGGATCTATTTCATAAATTATTTTTATACTTGTTGCTAATAACCCTTGCTCCCTCCTGTGGGGAATTTCATATAATTTTTGCCTCTTTGTTGGAAGCTTCAACTATCCTACTTGGATTTGGAGTTGTTACTTCCTCAGTCTGCTGTCAGCTTTTATCTGTGTCTGCCTGGTCTTCAATTTAGGAAGTCTTTGACTTATCTTTTTTTTATTGGTACATTATATGTACACATCACAATTACACTCCACATTGAGAATTTGTACCAGTATATGACACAACTTAATTCTCATTTTTCCCCTTCTACTGCCCACCCTACCTCCCCCCCCACCCCTATATACACAAGCATTGTTTCCTTTTTTTTTTTAAATCTTGCCTGACCTTTCTTTTTTGTTGGACTCCTATTCCCTAGATCACTTGCCCCCTTCTTACAAGGAAACATTATCTTCTAGTAGTATCCTAAAAAGGATACATAGTAGGTCAGAATTTTGAAGTTTTGCAAACCTGGAAATCCATCTTCCTTGCATAATTGACTGACAGTTTGACATTCCAGAATTCTAGTTTGGAGATCATTTTCAGTTATGATTCTGAAAACATTAATGCACTGTCATCTGTTGAGAAACCACAATGCTTTCGATTCCTTATCCATTTCTATCATCTATTTCTCACTCTTGGGCAGTTTCTAGCATCCTCTAGTTATTCTTAGGGCCCTCAAATTTCATTATAGTATGCCTAGAATGAAATGACCTAATCTGGAGTCTCATTTCTCTCAGTTTGGAAAACTTTCTTTCATTATTTCTTTGAAAATAACTTATCCTCCGTTTGGACCTCCTGGATTGACCTTGAAATTTTTTACTTTCTATGATCTGTCTTCATAATCTTTAACTACTACTTCTAAGAAATTTCATCATTTCTCAATATTTATTTAAAATTGTTTTATCTGACATTTTTAATTCCCAAAAGTTCTTCCTTAGTTTCTCATTGTTCTGCGTTTCTATAAAATTTTTTTGCAAAGTAAGTCTTGTTTTAGTGATATAATATCCTCTCCTATCTCTTTGCAGATATTAATTATAATTAACTGGAAGCTTTCTATTTCAAAATGTGTTTTTCCATAAATTCCTTTCATCTGCTTATTTTGTCCTTTCTTTCTTTCAAGCTGGATATTTTCCAAGAATGTCAATGCATATTTATAAGAGAAGCCCTTAAATGTTTATGGAAAGCTCTGTGTGAGTGAGTTCTGATGACTGGTGGACATTAGTACGTATAATCAGGCAGAAGACCAACTTTTCATCAGAGAGACATTCAAATGTCAGTGTCTGTATGTCTTTTCTCTGATACTTTGAGTTTTTTCTTCAGAATTATCTTCCAGTTTCCTGCTAAAAAATTATAGAGAGCCCTAGAACAAGGTAAAATAAATTCAGCCTTCTTCAATTAACAGTCTGCATTCTGACTACATTAGTCCCAACCTTTGTTACACTGAATGTCCTCAAATTCCTAAACCTATTCAGTTTTCCCATGGAATAAATTTCTTGCCTTCGGATAAAATTGTCTGGTTCCATGTAATGCAGATGAAGACTGGAAGAAGAGGTGGTTTCTGCAGCTCCTTATACAATACTTTAACCAATTTTTAGGCTTTCAGCTCTTCTCACTTTTATCTTATGTTTTGCAGTTGTTCTATTTCCTTAGAACAACGGAGAAACAGAGACTGGGGGAAAATACTGATATATAAAATAGTTACAAGGTTTTATATTTATATTTCTTTCATGTATACATTGTACTGGTATATGTTTGTAATACATAATTTTACTATCACCTTGGAGAACTGGTAAATATCCATATCACACCTTAATCATTTTTACTTCCCCTTGCCCTCTCCCTGTTCTTTCCCCCATCCAAGATCCCCTTCCAACTCCACAAAATCTATGTCCTTCAAAAGGTTAAATATCACATGGTTCTTTTTTAAATTTATTTTTATATTTTTATTTATTTTTAACTTTATTGATACATTGTATATACACATCATGATCATACTCAATATTGCAAATTTGTACCAGTATATGACACAATTTAATTCTCATTTTTTCCCATTCCCCTACCAACCACACAAACCCTCACCCCCAAAATACATTTAGATTTTTTCCATCAACTTCCATGTTTTGAGTTTAGTAACTATTGCATAAGAAAGAAATAAGGCATTTTTTGCCCATTGATTTGAAAACCTATGATAGATAATATTACATTGTTCTTTACCTTCCATTGTTGTCCAAGTGATTAATTATAATTTAATCTTATAATTTTAATCTTCAAGTTTTATATAATTTTGACTAAGTTAAAAGGAACTAAAGATACTAAAGCTCTGCCAACAGCTTTTTTTTTTTGAGACAGGGTCTCACTTTGTAGTTCAGGCTGGCCCTGAGCTCACTATGGAGCCAAGGCAAGACTCAAACTCAGCAATCCTCCTGTCTTTGCCTCCCGAGTGCTGGGATGACAGGCGTGAGCCACCATGCCCGGCGACCAACAGCTATTTTTATTTCATATCTATTATCCAGGATAATATAAATATGAGCCATTATCAGATTTCAGAATTTAAATCTTGCCTAAGGTGACAGGTTAAAATATACTTCTTCTACTCAATGGCTTTTATATCAGAGTTTTATTGCTTGACCTCTTTATCAAGAAACATTGACATTTTATACTATCTTTGTATCAAAATAAATATTTTCCATATGTTGAAACTGAAGAGCAATTTCGTCAACAGCATGCAAAACAACAAGTTCATAAATTGTTCATATGTCTGCCTCTTCATGGCATACTGACAAGTAAAATGATATGCCTTATTCATATAAGACATTATGACTTAGTTTGTATAAAGTGTTTCAATATGTAGAAAGGCCAAAAGAGGCCAATTCCTTGTTTTAACATATAGGCCCAAGCTGAGTACAGTGACACATGTCTATAATACCAGCATTCTGGGAAGCTGAGATGGAAAGATAGCAAGTCTGACTTTATCCTAGGGCAACTAAACAACTTAGGGAGACAGTGTTTCCAGGTAAAAAATGAACAGGCTAGGGATGTAGAACAGTGAGAAGATCCTAGGTTCAATCACATCCCCTATACCACCATTACTACCATCACACATATGCCACTTACTATCACTCAATGACTGGACAGCAGGGATGAAAATAACTCTGGATTTAGGAGGCTGTCCTGAGAACAGGGGTGATTGAGGGTAGAAAACATTCTATACCATCACATTTCTTTTCACATAATTTATTATTCTTTGATTTTTCTTAAACTAAATTCTCTTTGATACCAACCAGGTACAGAATGCAACTATATAGAGTAAGTAAATACCAATGTCTTGGCTTCATAATCTATAAAGTTATAAAAAAGAACAATATCTCCAGAAACAATGATAGTACAGAAAAAGAAAAAAGGTCCATGAGAAAAAATGTGAGCAAAGTGTTTTAAGTGCACGTAATACAGTAATCATTTAGTTGAAAAGTACTGAATAGAAGTAAGACAGTGTGGAATGTCGAGTTGAGTGCAGCAAAAGTCTGTTTCATTAAATGATAGATTAAATCCTGAGAGACCATAATTTTGTGTGTGCTATTTTGTGTGTCACTATCTTCTAAAATTAGGGACATCATTAGTAGTACATCCCAAATATCAGGAAACATTCAAGTTTAACAATTTTTTATTGCTTTTTAGGCTGCTTTATCACCCTCTTTTCTGTTCTCTAAGGAAAAGTAGTTGTTACATTTGGTAGGAAAAAGACTCAAGTTCTAATTCTATAACTAACTAAACTAACTACCTGGATGCTGTTAGACAAGTTATTTAACTTCTTTGAGTCAATTCATATTTCAGTCTGTGCGATATGAGAATAATATTGTAGAAATATTTATATTTAAAATTATAATAAATGAATTAATTATGTATACATGTATGGAACACCTAATACCTCTTAGACCATGAAGTATCAAAACAAAGAAAGAAACTGAACTTTACTTTGGGTAGACTACTTATAAACTCTGTGACCTACATACATTTCTTATCATCTTGAGGCCCAATTTCCCTATCTACAAAATTAGAGGGAAGACCTAGATGACTTGTATTTCATCTAAACTGTAATAGTATAGTGCTATAGTTGATATTTTTATTTGACTTTGATATTGAACGATGCAAATGGATTAAATTGGATCAAATTGCGATCACTGAGACTCTAATACATTGAAATTTTATTAAAAGTCTGAAAATGAAAGTGATAATAATCCATTAGGGCCTGGGAGTGATCTCAAATAGATGCAAAAAAAGTAGAGATAAAGCAGATCCTAATATCATGCCTGGATGAAAGAGAAAGTAGATGCTAAATAATATTAAATTCAAGTGCCAAACTCAAAGGTCTATGATTTTATTTTTAAAAAACTAGAAAACATGCTCTTCCTAATTTCTGTATTAGTTATTCTGATATGTTAGTGTCTGAGTCTTCTTCATACAGTAAAAATTGTGTCCAGCTCTATAATTTTATTATGAAGATGCTAACAGGATGTAACAGTACGGCTTTAAAATACCCATTAGTTGGCCGGGCGTGGTGGCTCACACTTGTAATCCCAGCACTCGGGAGGCAGAGACAGGAGGATTGCTGAGTTCGAGGCTTGCCTGGACTACATAGTGAGCTCAGAGCCAGCCTGAACTACAAAGCAAGACCCTGTCTAAAAAAAAAAGGAAAAAAAATACCCATTAGTTGAACTAAACAAATACCCAAGATGCCACCATAAGATGGATCATATAACCAGGCTAGCTATTATGCCCATTCTTATGTATATTAAGAATGATCTTAGAATATGAAATAGGTATGCAACATATTATAAGAAATCATCACCATATTTCTATTTCCTCAATTATAATACCCTCTTGTGAAATTTTATCTTTGTTCCTACAAAATGTGAAAAAAAAAAAAAAAAGGCGTTGGGCCACAGATTTAGCTCAGTGGTTCCAGGGCCTGCCTACCAAGTGTGAGGTCCCTGGTTCGATCCCCGGTAACACAAACCACAATGCCGGGCATGGTGGCTCATGCCTGTAATCCCAGCACTTGGGAGGCAGAGGCAGGAGGATTGCTGAGTTCAAGGCTTGCCTGGGCTATCTAGTGAGCTCAGAGCCAGCCTGAATTACAAAGATAAACCCTGTCTCAAAAAAAAGTGTTGATGATATTTAGAACAGTATAAAGAAGATAAAATCATCATCTATTTTAGGTATCACTAATATCCAACTGCAATACTGAAAGTAAATGCACTAGCATGCATATATCATGATACGGTCCATACTCCTATTAGAAAAAAGGATATTGAGAAATCTGGCTCATGACCCTAGATGAATCTAAAACACTTGTATGAAAGTTAACATAATATGGTTATTTGTCTGAAATTTTATGTAAAAAGTGATATGATCCATGTCATAAATAATTGGTTAATCAAACATATCTGATTTTTCTTTTTTACATTATAATATTAATTGTACTTATTTATGGGATATAATATGATAATTCAATGTTTATACAATGTGTAATGATCAAATCAAAGTGTCACTGATTTTTCTACTTTTGATCAGTAAGTGCATTATAATTCAGAACTAAAAATATAGTACAACATAATATTTAAGGCAGACAATCAAAGAGTTTCTTGGTGTTATAATGCTTTTATAGTTAAGGTATCTGCTTCATAGTTGTAAATATCAAGTGCATACAAAAGTATTTCAATGTTATTGAATTATAAATTGTACTTTTGTGTTTTGTGTTGATAATTTATAAGTATTTTATAATTCCACTAGTATATTGGATTTTTAAATCTTCATTATAAATTAAAAGAATACTTTTCATTTTGGATTAATATCTCAAAAGCATGACTTACAGCACACTTCTCCGTAATTTTATATTTTTCTACTATGGAAATATCTTTACAAGTATTCAAATTTTTTTGCTTTTATATCTTGCTCCCTAAAATATTCCCTAGATTGAGAATTAACTTTAAGTGGTCAAATAAATCAGCAAAATATTAATTTGTCTAACAGTTTACTCCTAGCATAAGAACTCTAGACTCATGCTTACTATTTTAAGATGGATAACTGTGAACTTAGATGAATGTTTGCTTGTAGCTGGATTGCAGTAATGACCCAAATTTGTTCACACCTTTCTGTAGCCACTTGTTATTGCTATGGTTTAGACCAAGACTATTGCCCCAAAGGACTCATGCACTCAGTGAACCTTTCAGAAGAGGATTGGACCATGGGGACACTATAGATCACCTACTTTTAAGAAGTGGGGTCTCTATCGCTTCTCGGCCTTTTGGCTAAGATCAAGTGAAGAAGTGGGGTCTAGGGCTGGAGATTTAGCTCAGTGGTTCCAGTGCCTGCCTGGCAAGCGCAAGGTCCTGGATTCGATCCCCAGTAACCATATACAAGGCTGGGCATGGTGACTCACGCCCACCAGCAATCTAATACCACATACCACAGTGCCAGGCATGGTGGCTCACGCCTGTAATCCCAGCACTCGGGAGGTAGAGACAGGCAGATTGCTGAGTTTGAGTCTTGCCTGGGCTACATAGTGAGCTCAGGGCCAGCCTGAACTGCAAAGTGAGACCTTGTCTCAAAAAAAAAAAAAAAAAAAAAAAAAAGAAGTGGGGCCTGGTCAGATATGGCTGATTCCTGAGAGTGTGATTTGAATCTCTTTATCTCCCTTCATGGCTCTTTCTCTCTCTGTGGCCTGGATTTCATAACATGAGCAGTTTTCCTTTACACAGGGCCTTCCACCTTGTTTTTCTGCATTTGAGCCAGCAGACTATGGACTAAAAACATGAGGCAAAATAAGCCTCTCCTCCTTTAAGTTGTGGGTGTGAGCCACTGTGTTCCAGCAAAGAGAAAGTGAATAAAAAAATTAATATCCACTCAATAAAACTCTTGACTTATCCTTGTGATCTGCTTTAGCCAGTGGGTTAGTACCAAGCAAATATTATCTAAAGAAGAACAGAACTTCCCCATTAGTATTTACCCCGTTGTGCCTCACATGCTGCCACTATGTAAACAAGCTCTAGCTAGCTTCTCTATGAAAGACACATGGCTCAGTCATTCCTCTTTTCCAAGCAAACATAGAGCCAAATTGCACACCATACCAGTGTGAGACCAACCTAGACCTTTAGTTTCCAGTATTAGCAACCCCAGTCAAGATTTGCAGAGCCTTGCCAGATCAACAGAACAGTCCTCCTGGCCTAGACTAAGAGTAATGACAAATAGTTATTAGCACCCTTTTATGGATTGTCTGGTTATGCAGCAATAAATAAGGGATACAACACATATAGGATATAGATAGCCGAGAAAAACACCTTTGCAAATAACATTAACATTTTCCTAACAAATATCTGTACCAAAACCTTTGTAACTGATTTTTGGTGTAGCAAACAAACTTGGACATGATCTTCTTATCTCTGGGTTTATAGATATCCCAAGCTTTTGTCAAATCAATAAATAAAAATTAGGCACAAATTAAGTACCTTGTCCAGTACTAGGTGATTAGAATGGAATGATTTATCAGCTAAATTCCTATTTGTACATTTATGAAATGATTATAGTATATTCTTTCATGGTTTCCATGAAAAGTTCCATGTTCTTCAAAATGCAACTGAATCTGATGTTAACTCCACTTCTATTCTAGAATTCCACTTCTATTCTAGAACTCCACTTCTAAATTCTAGAAATTTCATATCTATTGGTCCTGCTTATATGTCTATTCCTTCTTCTTTGGGGAAATATGATAACATTTCACTTTTCCAAATGCAGTAGACTGCAAAAGTGGTCACAAATATATCATTGCCTCTATGGACACTCATTTGCAATGTATGAAGAGGCAGAATCTATTTCACCATTCTCACTTTGGGGTTGGTTATATAACTTGCTTTAGCCAATTAGCCATTGGTATTTGGGGAGTTGTACCCAACTGAACACTTTAAAAAGCACATAAGGGTTAGTTCTTGATCTCTTGCTCTTGTGATCACCATATAAAACTCCTGATGATGAGGAACACTGGTCAGTGTTGTCCTGCTGACAATCAGCTAACCTTCAAAAATAGAGTGCCATAAGCACTTAAGTGAGCCCAGGTAAAACCTATAGAAATTCCATTTTATTCTACCACAAACTATCATGCCATAGTACCATGAGCTATTAAATAGTTCGTATGTTAAGCTATTGAGTTTGAGAGTGATTTGTTATCTCTTCAAAGTTATCTAATGTATCATTTTTTTGAAATTAGGCCTAATCTTATAATTTACTTTACCAAATGAAATGTGTCCCTTCTGTTAGAAGCCTTAAGGACTGAACTGTGATTTTGCATCATCCCTCTCTTGTCATGGTGACTGGGAAGTTTCCAGATGATTGAGCTCCACAAGCCCTGGTCTTTAATGACCACAGAATAGCTCTCCCCACTTACTTTCACCCTCACTTATAGAGGACAGACAGTATGGTGAAACTGCATTTAAACCTCTGAGATTTTGAGCTTTTGGACTTGGACCATTCTAACTAATGTAGAAATTGGTATGAGAAGGTTACAATTACAACAGAAAAATTTAAAATATATAGCCATAACTTACAGGTATAGTGGACAAGGCCAATCTAGATCGTGCAGTTCTGAGCATTAGCAGTCTCAGCCAAGAAACTCATCAGAGTCTAGAAAGTGAGAAATTGATGTTAACTATGATAAAACATTTGCTAAATATTTGATGTAATTTCCTAATTTCCCTTTTTCTAAATAGTAGTGTTTATCATGTTGCTTTTGACTATATCCACCCACCCCAGACAGATCGTGTTAGAAACTTTATTAACAATGAAACAGTGTCGGGCAGTGGTACCTCACAAGAGGTTATTAGTCCATCAGGGTGGTGTGAATGTACTTGTTATCTCTAGAGTATGTTTGTTAGAAAAAGGGGAGTTCTGTTCTCTTTAAGTCTCTTACTCTCTCTACCTTTGTGCATGGGATGACACAGCAAGAAGTCTCTTGGTAGATGTCAGGACCATTGTTTTTTATTTTCCAGCCTCCAGAACTGTGAGAAATAAATTTCTGTTCTTTATAAATCAGCCAGTCTGTGATATTCTGTACTATACCACAAAATGAACTAAGATATCATAGTTACTTTGTTCTTGTCTCACCACTGTATGTTAATTCTTTGTGTGTGTGTGTCTGTGTTTAAGTGAGGATTGATTCTATTTCTTTTTAAATCTCTATAACAAGAGAAGCTTTATTTAGTTTTAATATACACACTACTTAGCATCACCCAGAGATGCTAGATTTTAATAGTAATGCCTTACTAAATAGACCTTTTGAATTGCCTCACTTGGGATAAAAGTCAATGTGTTTTGTATTACACAAGGAATGAACTGCAAACTGATGACTAGCAGGATGGACTGCAATAATATTTGGTGCTATTCACTGATAAATCTTGTTTCTCTTCTGGGAAAATAGTAGGATAACACATCCTCTGCTCCTTTAAAGATAGCTGTAACTATATGATATACTTTGGTCAAAGAAATATGAGTAAAATTGACTCATATCACCTCTAAGAAGAACCAGTTTACCAGTTTTCATCTTCCTCCTGCCCACCAAAGCATGGGGAGAGGTTCAGCCACTGGCAATTCTCTAAGTACCCAGTTGCTGGAATGAAGCCCCCTCACTTCAAGAGCCAAATATGTAGAAAAAAGCAGAAATTGAGCTTTGTTTTTTTTAAAGCCCATAAGATTTTTGAATCTTTGCTCTTGTACCATAATCTGTTGCATCCTAATTAATACAGAGTACTATAAAAGAAATGCTACGAAGGCAATTCTGACTTGGTAGCCAAACCCATCCACTGATAATCCCAAAAGCATTTTTTGTAAGTGATTTTAATATGCCTTCAAATGTGACCAGCATAGTTTTAGTCAAGTTTTGAAACTCTACTAAAAAGAAAAAAAAAACTTTATGAAAATATAATGTTGTAACTTCACTACCAAGGTCAGGATTAACAATGAAATATATTCTCTTAAGGGAATTAGGAAAGAAGATGGATAAGGACAAGTCACAACACAAGGAAGGTGGTATATAACTCAGAATTTATGATTTTCCAAGAAGAATTAAATTCCCTCAGACTTGTACATAATTCCTCAGAACTACACATCTCAGCAAACTTTGAGTGGCTTAGCTTCACTGTGGGCCCTTGCAACTTACAGAAATAAAGTAAATGCACAATTGCAGTGATATAAAACTAAAAGTCTAACTGAAGACTGTATTTAACCAAAAGATCATAACCCTCGTTATTTTCTCTAGCACAACATAGACCTCATTCCTTAACAACTGAAAGTACTAAATCCCGTGCCAACCACTGTAATAGGATGTGAAAGTGCAGAAGTCCTCTAAGACTACGTTTTGCGTAGCAAAATAATTTCCCTTCTTAAATTTTCAGTCAGCTACACCCAAGCCCCCATAAAAATTTTACTATGAAAAGGTCATCTTTTCCCTAATTCGTGCCAATTTTCTCGCTTTACGAGATCTCTTCGCCTGAGAAACTGAAGAGACTGTAGTTTCCCTAAACGTTAGGCAGTTACCTCAGATGCAGCAGAACGGTTGACTCGCTCTTTCCTAGGGGAGTGGAGAGATGACAGAGACCTGGAAAAGTTTTCAGCGCTTAAAACATGAAGCGAACCTTGAACCTGAAAGGTGACGACAACTTTTACGGATTCCCGTGGAACCTCAAGAAGCTAAAGCTGTGGGGTTGGCCTGGGCGAGACCGACAGCACACGGTCCAAGGCCACCGTGAGCACCTCACAGAACTTGCGAAGAAGACCGGAGAATGTTCCCCGCTGCTGAACTACAATGCCCGGCGTGCACTGCGCCACAGCTCCGCGCTCTGCTTATAGAGTAGGGCGCAAAGCTCTGTGGGAAGTGAAGTTTACAGGCAGCGAGAGCCCATCGCAAAACCAGAAGGGAGGTGTTGCCAGTGCTGTTAGCACGCGGGTTCTTGGCTGGGCTCCGGGCCTTTCGCTCCCGCTCAGGGTTTTCGCGGGCGGCGGGAGCAGTATGGCTCGCAAGAGTAAACTCCGGGGGGAGGGAGGAGAAGGAGTGGATGGGGAGGCGGGGTCAGCGGAAGCGGCAGGTTGCTTCCTTCGCCTGGCGCTCCCTCCCCGCCTCTCCCTGAGGGAGCGGTGGGAGGGGGAGGGAAGGGCAGAGGGAAGGTAGTGACACGTGTCAATCAACCCCCCTCCGGGGGGCGCGCGCTCCGGGGCTCGCGCTGAGGGCTCGCGCCCCTGCCTCGTGCCTGCGCCGCTCGTATGTAAATGAGGGCGCGTGACGCGGGACGCAGATGGACAAGGGAAGAGAGAGAATGGCCGCTGCCGCCGCCGCCGCTGCTGCCGCCGCCGCTGCTCAGTGCCGGAGCCCTCGGTGCGCGGCGGAGAGGAGAGGATTCCGGCGGGAACTCGACTCCTGGCGCCACCGCCTCATGCACTGTGTAGGTAAGAGAGACATGGGCCGGGGCCCGGGCTGAGCGCGGCGGCGACTGCCGCAGCCCGAGGAGTTTGTGGCTGAGGGTTCAGTTCAGCTCCGGCTCGGGTCGGTCCGCGGGGCAGCGCGGCGGGAGCGGCGGCGGCGGCGGCGGCGGCCCGGCGCTCGCCTTTTGTCTCGGGGACTCCCTGCCGCCGCGGTCCGCGCCCAAGCGCCTGCCCGCTCGGCTCGGGGGCTTCCGTGAACTGTTGGCTCGGACCCGCTCCCGAGCCCCCCGCGGAGCCGGCCGTCCGCTCGCCGAGCCCCGAAACTCCGCGGTGCCCGCGGCCGCCTGTCAGGAGGGAGGGAGCGGCCGGCGGAGCGGAGCCGAGCCGGCGGCCGGCGGCTGGAGCAAGGCGGGCAGGTCCGCGCCCCCGCCGGGCACACACACACCCCCTTCTCCCCCCCCCCCCCGGGGCCGGGCAGGCGGACGCGGCCGAGCTCCGGGGACCGCGCCCGGGGGACGCCGCGGCGCTGGCCGGGTCGGGGCCGCGGGTGAGCCGGCGGGGCGAGGGGCGACGGGGGCGTCGCCCGAGGGGCGGGGGGCGCCCAGCTCTGCCCTCTCGCGCTCGGCGGCGGCGGCGGCGCAGTGTGTACCCCTTTAAGAAGGAGCCGCTCGAGCGCTGACGGTTGGGATTTGAAGTTCTTCCTCCCTCTTTGGAAGTCAGGACGGATGGGGGGGGTGTTGCCACGGCAACGGCACCCTCCCTTCCCCTTCCAGCGGACGCCCCGACGACTCTGGTCCTCTTTCGCTGTCATGTGATGGACCCTTCCCTGCACACTTACACTCTTCTCCCTCCCCACCTCTCGTCCCCGTTCACTCGCAATCCCCGTCTTCCTTTTTGGTGGGAACTGACTCGTTTTGCTTCAAACTTCTGGATTTGGGGCTCGGACTGGGTTGTTCCGTGTGGCGGGAGATGGTGGAACTCCTCGCCTTGCTGCAGTCTCCCTCGCGCGTGCTCTGTTTTTATCCGGGTGAGAAGTACGCCCGGAGCGCTTATCCAGCAGGTTGGTTTAGTGGGCATGGCAGGGCTCAGACGAGGCACTGGCTGGGCGTCGTGTGCGTGTTTGTTTTGGAAGGCGCTTGTTCTTGGGAAGAGGTGAAAATTAAGATTGTGTAAGGAGTGGACGGTGGCATCAGCTTTCTCTTCTGGCCAGTGAGTTGGCATTTGGAGTTGGAGAGTAACCTTAGAGCCTTAAGGAAACAACTCTCTTTACCTTGTTTTTCTCTTTTCTTGGCGCCACCTCGAGCCCGTTCACCTGCCCCACCCCTCAGTTTTGTTTGGTTAGAGCTTGAAGATTTTTCTTGTTTTTATTAGTGACAAGGAGGTCGTGGTAGATTAAACTAGTAAGAACTTCAATTCGAAAACCTACCCTACAGAATATGATGAATAGAGAAAAAACGAACAAGAAGCAAGATTGTTCCCTTTAGGGGTGTTTAAGCAATGTTTATGCAACTTACTATTTTACCATCGTAAAATAAATTTTGGCCTCGTCTAACAAAAAGTTATGAGAGGCGTTAAGTATTTATAAGCGACTTTAGTTAATAAAGTGTTTTTAAAAGCCTCACAGTATTAATCCAGCTATTTAATATTTGCGCTCCTTGAATACAAAATGGACCCATTTTTGTAATTTGTTAGATAAAGATCTCTTCTGCAAAACCCGTTTAGAAATTGTTGCGTTCATTCAGATAGAATCAAGTAAATAGTGGCTCATGATGTTACTAAGTAAGGTTTTGCCAAGATACACAATACTTTGAGGATGTCGGGTCAGTCAATTTTTGTTTTATAATATTTCTTGTCTTATTTAGATATATTAAATATAACAGTATCAAAAATCTATGTTAGAAAAAATCAAATTTTAATTAGATGAAACAAGTAATTGAATTTGATGGGAAAAGGAGCTAGATTATCTTTTTATATTACCTACTTAAATACTATTTAAGTAGTATTAGAAGACGTTGAAAATTGAGTTTATACTGTATGTCTAGTATGAAATCTGTTGTACTTTAATGTACATCACTATATTGTACTGTACATGAAAATACATTTTTCCTGGATTTTAGCGATATTTGAGAATTCTTTTTCTCAGAGTCCCAGTCTGGAGGCCTACTAAGATCTGTGTCATAATAAAATCCTTTTAAACAGGTTGTATACTTGTTTGTTGTTGTTGTTGTTGTTGTTGTTGTTTTGGTATCCTCCCATGTTTATGGTGTGATTTGGGATTAAAAATAGTTTGTATAATTATTTTAAGTTACCTTTGCTATTAATATGCTCACATTCATACTTTGTAAACATAATTACAAAACAGCCATGTTTTTTTTCCTTTCTCTTTGTGTATCTGTACATGTGTGACTGCATATGTGCGGGTATACTTCTGTATTGAATAGTCAATATTCTTACTGCGTGGAATCATTTTTATGAAATATCCTTTTTGCCTTTCTGTAAGAAAATGATCCACTTACTTTTAAGTGAGATATGGAAATTGTAGGTAGCATTGTACAACAAATTAGTAATGAAACCCTAGTGAAATTTGGAATCTCAGTTCTTAGCATAACTGCTTATTCTGATTCATTTTTTAGAACTTATTCTTGAATGTTTACAAGGAAGAAATTTTAGTTTTCAGTTACTATTTATACAGCACGTAGTTGAAAAGATGAAATGACTCCATATAGAAAGAGATGTTTATCTTCCCCATAACTGTGGAACTTGTCTCTTTACTTTAGATTTTTGACTACTTTTCTTATTAATTCTTGTTTTTTGCTTTCATTGGAGAGTTGACCTATAAGCTCTTTTTTCCAGTTTTGTAGGTCTATTAATAATGTAGTACTTTTGATAATTTTTTCTTAACCCTGAACTATGCTGTAATTTTGAGTGTGCCCATTTTACAACTGTTTGAGTGCCTATTGCATAGAAAATAATTTCTTTGTACTCAAAATTGATATTTAGCAATAATAGAGTTCTGGATCTTACGGAAAATAAAATATAATTAGATTCTGATGAATAATAAAAATAAGTCTACAGTAAAAGAAACATTAATACACTTTAAAATATCTGGCCTTCTATGGCCTTTTAGAGATAAATCAAATTGTTTTAAAAATTTATTTTCTTAGGCCATTTAAAAAAATTTTTATGTAATTTTTACCTTAATAAAAATGGAAAACTACTAGGAGTTTCTGTATTCCCTTACCCATATTCACCATAACCCACATTGTTCTATATTATTTTATATTTGCTTTATCATTCTTCCCTTATATCCATCTGCATGTTTCTGAACAATTTAAGAGTAATTTGGAGACCTCATTCCTGTTTACTCTTACCTTTTTCAGTGTGTATTTTCTAATGAGGATAGTGTTTCATCTAACCAATGAAGGAGATAAACCAGATTTAATATTGACATAATGTTACTATGTAATTTGTAATCCATAGTCAGATTTTTTTCTGTTCATTTATTTCCTCTAAAATCCTCTCAACCTACCCCTATTTCGTGATCCACTCTTGGATTAAGCACTGCATTTAGTCATCTTCAGGTTGTTTTTTTTTTATTGGGAATTCTATGTTAGCCTGTTTACTGACCTTAACATTTTTTAAAAGTTAAAAATGACCATTAATTTTTAGGCTGTCCCTCAATTTTAATTTATTTTCTCATCATTAGATTGGCTACATACTTGGCATGAATACTGCTTGAAGAGATAATCTATTTTTCTCAGTGCATCGTATCTTGAGGCTTGGCTACACACTTGGCAGGAATACTACTTGAAGAGATAATCTGTTTTTCTCAGTGCATCATATCTTGAGGCTCTTGATGTTGGTTTGTCCCAAAGATGTCAGCTTTGAAAATTAAGGTATATTTCTCCTTGAAAGTTATTTACTTCTTTGTAATTAATATTCACTTTATAGAAATGTACCTTGAATTTTTTTGCTTTGCAGTAACTGACTATAAGAAATTTGTTTTAGTTCATTTTTTAAAAATCTGCATCAAATTAGATCTGCTTTGAAGCTGCATACTCATTGGTATCTATTCTCTCATTTTAGTCTTCCTGTTAATCAACTTGATTTTTCTTTCTAGCTGTTTCTTGCCTTCTGTTCTCTTATTTTACATTAACTTCTCCCTTGTCTTACCACTGCCAGTCTGTACTAATGGATACTGAGATGGATGAATCAACTGTCAAAAAACTTTGGCTATAAATGTTTTTCAAGCACTAACAACTATATTATTCCTTAAAGATATAAATTGTGGTGCCATCTAATGGCATGTATAAGACAAATGGAATTTGTGGCACTTATAAGTAGTTGAGTGGGATCTTGGTTATTTATATCATTGCTGAGATAAAATACCTGACACAAGTTAAAAGAAGGTTTACTTTGGCTCACAATTTGTGGCGGTTTCAGTTTGTAGTCGGCTAGCTCCAAGGTAGTGTGGCATGGAAGAAGGACACCACAAAGGAGAAATAGTCCATGGCAGAGCAAGTCGAAAGCAGCAAGCAGCTAAGGAAGCCTTCCTTCCCCTTTTAGCTCATCTAGGCTGCCAACCTTTTGGATGGTAATACCCACACCAGAATGGGCCTTCCCATTATATACAAACAACTATTCTAAACCAATTAATGAACTCATTAGTTCCACACATCATTGAACACGGTATCACACACTGTAGATCCATCTGGCTTTGAAAAAAAACCAATCTATGAGTCCATGCAGCTTTGGATACTACACTTGATCTTAGCCAAAAGGCCGAGAAACGATCCATGCAGCTTTGGAAGGACATGTAGATATAAACTATAACAAATGGTTGACATATCTCCAGCTCTCTTTGTAAAATAGGCGTATTAATGAGTTTTATTTGTAAACTTTGAAATTCTGTGTACTCGTGGATTACTTTATATGTGAAAGAGTATAATTCTACCATCTTTGAGCCTAAGCAGGATGCAGATTTTGTACTTTTGCAGCCATTAGATATTCTCTGCAGATAAACGTAATGTAGCCTTACTGGTATATGGATATTTCAACATTAATCCATGTAGAAGTCTCTTTTTGCCTATGCAGCTTCTCTGGGCTGATTACTAGTGTGCTTCCTTCTGTTTAGCTGTGCATATAAGTTGCTGTTGTGCGACCCTACTTTCTTGACTTTTCTGACTTCCGACTAGCCATCTACCACAGCTTTGTGAGGAGCAACACAGATAGTTGGTTCTTCCTTACTGTCTAGTACAGTGATGGTAACCCTTTTAGAAGACTAAGTGTCCAAACTGCAATCCAAAACCCACTTTTTTTTATTGCAAAATGCCAGCACTGTAATTAAACTTGAATATTGACTGCCGTACAAAACTCAGATGAGTCACTGCTATTGATTTACAGCTTGTAACTGCTTGGTGCTACTACTCCTTTCCAAACATGTGCATTGCCCCTATGTACACTGTTATCTGATGCTTGGCTGCTGGGGCAGTGCTGGCATGACTTGGTTCACATGCCAACTGAGAGAGCTCTGCTCTCCGCAGCAACACACACGACGTAAGTTCACCGCCACCAGTCTAGTCCTTACGTTGAAACTGCTAACTTTGTGTGTACAGTGCTTCCTTTTTTCTTTTTAATAGTATTTGTTCCTTTGGTATACAGATAGTCCCTAATTTGTGACTGTCCAATTTAAGATCTTATTTTCTGTTGTAATGATATACAAGTGATACATAACTGAGCAGAAAAAGTTCAAAGTTTTAATTTTGATCTTTTCTCTGGCTAGTGATACATGGTAATAATATTTTCAAGATGCCAAGCAGTAGCAGCCAATCATAGATCCTGGTCAGTCACATATTTATGAGGGTAAACAACTGGTACTCTACATTTTATTCAGTATATTATGTTAAATATTCAACCCATTACTATAAAACAGACTTTGTGATTTATAATTTACCCAACTACAGAGTAATAAGCCTTGTAACTAAGCTATGATAAGGACATAACCCTATGGTAAGTCAAGGTTCATCTGT
This sequence comes from Thryonomys swinderianus, assembly GCA_004025085.1. Taxonomy (NCBI): domain Eukaryota; kingdom Metazoa; phylum Chordata; class Mammalia; order Rodentia; family Thryonomyidae; genus Thryonomys; species Thryonomys swinderianus. The sequence continues at coordinate 21,965 of PVIC010026662.1, forward strand.
GTATGTAACTAGACTCATAAGGGGACCAAAGTCATTGATCCAGAATTTCAAAACTGTGTACCTAGGACTGAAACTGTACTTTCAGAAGTTTTGATTCATGATAGAATCTGGATAAGAAAATATGAATGGCCCAGAGCAACCTACTACAAGTGCTAGAAAACCAAAAAATAATGCCATCTTTGCATTTGAAGAATAGCACTGTATTAATTAAATGTAATGAAATTTTAAGAATTTTTGTGTTTACTAGAAAATAAAATTTGCAATGAGGAATCATTTTTCTGTATGCAATCCCTTTTTTCCATATAGTTTGCCCATGTTAGCAGTCCTATCATAGCTTATGTATGCTTGTTACTTATTTTTACTAAATTTACTTTTTTTAATTTTTAAACTGTTGCCAAGTTATTACTTTTCTTTCAATATCATATGGATTCAATATTTTGATACAGCTAGTGTGCAAGGAAATTCAGATATCAGTATCTCTAATGCTGATTGTACTATCTTTCCATGTAACTTAAAATGTACTATAAATTGTTTGAAATGGTTATTTTGATGTCTCTCATTTATTTCATCAATTAAAAGCTCGTGATCATATCCAACTAGCTGGTTATAGTCTATCAGATTATTTCTTGTATTTCCTCTATTTGTCTAATTTCTCCTTTAAACAACTCTTTCTTTTTCACATACTTTTTAAAATGACAATTGTGCCAAAATTTTGAGTGTCCTTTTAGTCATATCATCTAAACTGCATCCTCAGTGCTCACTTCGGCAGCACATATACTAAAATGCATCCTCAGTCACTTTAAAAATTTAGCTTCAATATAAAGTCTTTTCTGAAGTACTTTTTGAAAAACAGACATTTACCATTAATTAAATTGTCCAGTACTTTCCTAATGGTTGTGAGCAAGGTGTATATATTAAAAGTAACTTTTCCTTTGGAGATTACCTATCAGAAGTTTTCAAATTTAAATAGTAAACTATTCAGAGACAAGGAACTACCCTTTACAAATGTTAGAAAGGACTAAATAGAAAGAACAAGGCTCCTTAGCAGCCTGTATGATAGTCTGAAGCACAAGTGATTTTATCTTTCACAGATAGAAATCTGTGAAATTTAAATTAATATCTGTCATCAAATATTTGCTGTTTTTGTTTCAATGAAAAATACCAAACTATTTATACAGGGATAGTTTTGGAGCTGAAGATATAAATTAGATAATTAGTAGCAGAAGGATGGCATTTAATTCTGTGGAAATGGATGAGATTGTCTAGAGATTTAAGAGATAGTATAAGGAACGGAGAATTCAGTACCAACCTAAACAAATGTTTAAATCCTCCTATAGAGGAAGATGAAAAAGGAAGGGGTACTGAACTTTCATACTCAAAAGTAAAGCTTTTGACTAAGAAAAAAATGAGAAGCGAGTGCTGTCACCATATCCAAGAAGAGAAAAAATCTTAACACTACGAATGATCCTTAGTTGTTGAGATATCAAGTACATAGGTGAAACAGTGAAGTATACATTGTTTGGTAAACATGGAGGTTCCAGGCGACCAGTTAGACGAATTTTAGTAGTGATGGAAATAGTAATCATATTTTAGTAGTTTCCAAAGCAATTATTAAAGTGTGTTAAGTTTACATTTCTAGTGGATTACTCATTTAAGAATCATGTTTCCTCAGATTTGGCAGCACATACTCATAGTCCCAGCTACTTGGGAAGCTGAGATAGGCCAGCCTAGGCAGTTTAGCCAGACTCTGTCTCAAAAACAGCTGGATAGCTCAGTGGTAGAGTGTTTGCCTAGCTTGCAAAAAGGCCCTGGGCTCAATCCCCAGTTATGGAGCAGGGGCTGTTCATATATAATTTTTTTTTAAAGCTGGAGGATACAATTCACAGTAATAAGATGTAGAATGCTTTTTGAATCAGTAATATCTATGATTCTGTGTGCTGAGTTGGAGCTGAGACCTGATATATTGGAAATAAGATAGTCTTAGAATCACAAAGATGTGAGCTCCAAATTTATCTTTTGGACTTCAAAAACTATTTCCATTCAAGCTCATCAGTAAGGATGGTATTTGTTGTATTAGTGGGTATGCATTTTAAACAACTGTTCTTTTAAAACAATTAATTTACTGTTGTCAGTAAATCGTATATCTTAGTCTTATACAGTTCAGGCTGACCCTGAGCTCACTATGTAGCCCAGGCAAGCCTGGAACTCAGCAATCCTCCTGCCTCTGCCTCCCAGCACTCCACTAAGTGCTGGGATTACAGGCGTGTGCCACCACGCCTGGCACTGTGGTATGTGGTATTGATTGCTGGTGGGCATGAGTCACCATGCCCAGCATTGTATGTGGTTACGGGGGATCAAACTAAGGACTTTGTGCTTGCGAGGCAGGCGCCAGAACCACTGAGCTAAATCTT
>PVIC010026663.1:0-24385 GCA_004025085.1 Thryonomys swinderianus
GTGGGAATATGATGAGGGGAAGGAATAAATATGATACAGAAAGAAAATAAAAGAGCATGTATAAAGGGGGGAGGAGGGGGGAGTGGGTAGGGATATGGGTAAAAATGAGAATTAACTTGTGGCATATACTGGTACAAATTTCCCAATGTTATATGTGATTTTGAGATGTATACAAATTGTACCAATAAAGAATTCAATTTTAAAAAAAAAGACATAATTAAAATAAAAGGGACTGGGGCTCCAGCTTTGGGGTACAATGCCCCTGGAGCCAATGAAAGGAATTAAAAAAAATGGTCTCCTGTCTCCAAATATTTCTAAGTAGTCAGCAGCTGAACATTACTACTACTTTAGAGCAATCTTGACAACAGTAAGTGCCCTCAGTTTTTGGTTACCTACAATGGGCCTTTTTTTTCTTACTTCTTGGATGTGAAAGCAATCTGGCTATGACATCTGTCAGCTTACTGACTGCCAGGGCTGATTTGGCTTATTTTGCTCTTATTCCTGAATAGTTTGCTAAGCATAATTCTATATCAATCAAGTCTGCACTCTTGTATTTTCTAGTTCTGTCATTCTGTAGTCACCTTAATCATCTGTCCATTCTGTCTGGCTGTTTTCTTTTTTTGTTTTTGAGACAGGGTCTCGCTTTGTAGTTCAAGCTGGCCCTGAGCTCATTATGGAGCCCAGGCAAGCCTCAAACTCAGCAATCCTCCTGCCTCTGCCTCCCGAGTGCTGGGATTACAGGAGTAAACCACCAAGCCTGGCATTTATGGTATGTGGTACTGATTGCTGATGGGCATGAGCCACCACACCCAGTACTGTTGTATGTGGTTACCAGGGATCGAACCAGGGACCTTGCACTTGCTAGGCAGGCACTAGAACCACTGAGTTAAATCTCCAGCCCTGTCTGGCTGTTTTCAAGGTATTTTAGATATTTTACAGTTTAACTGAGCTATATCTAGGTGGAATATTCTCTTCATGTTCTGCACTACTTTAACTTACTGTTTATCCACATCTTTATGGTGACAATTATATTTCTACCCAAATAATGCTGATGTTACTGGGCAACTTATGATATTTCATTGCATAATTCCAATGAAAACTGACGGAACAAATGATTCAAGATTTTATATGTGTTTTATGATATATTGATATTTTCTTTCTTTTTTGGGGGGGATGCTGACGGTTGAACCCTGCCCCTGCCCAACAGAAAAGACAGTATACCCAAATGTCTGTTTATAAAACTTGTTGATGTATTGCTATTATTTCTATAATGCTGTTGGTTTTTGTCAATTTTCTTAAGTTATATCTGAAGCCCAAGATAAATCTCAAATTATTCCTTTAGCCTCAAAGTAAGACTGGATGATACTTTATTCATACTGCCAATGTTAAGTTTTGGTAAGGTTATGAATCCTTCAAATTGATTCAGATAATGTTTAACTGGCCATGTCTTGAGAAGGTCTGGAGAAGATAAGAATTATTTTTCCTTCAATGTTTGGTAAAACTTCTCGGAGAAATGTCAAGACTCACTGCTTTGCTTTGAGTTTTTTGAGACAGGGTTTTGCTTTGTAGTTCAGGGTGGCCCTGACCTCACTATATAGCCTAGGCTAGCCTCAAACTCATGGCAATCCTCCTGCCTCTGCTTCCCAAATGCTAGGATGACAGACAGGTGTGAGCCAACACACCGGAGATTGTTGTATGTGGTACCACAAATTGAACTTGGGACCTTGCACTTGACAAGCAAATGCCGGAACCACTGAACTAAATAATCCCCATCCCTGTAAAAATTTTTAAATTGAAAATTATACAGGGGTCAGAGATTAGCTCAGTGGTTTTGGCGTCTGCCTAGCAAGCACAAGGTCCCTGGTTCGATCCCTGGTAACCACATACAACAAAATCTGGAGTGGTGACTCACACCCACCAGCAATCAGTATCACATACCACAATGCCAGGCTTGGTGGCTCACGCCTATATTCCCAGCACTCAGGAGACAGAGGCAGGAGGATTGCTGTGTTTGAGGCTTGCCTGGGCTACATAGTGTGAGCCCCGGGAGAGCCTGAACTACAAAGCGAAACCCTGTTTCAAACAAACAAACAAAAAATTATACACATACACACAGGGAAAAGTTCATAAACCCTAAATATAGAACTGTGCTTATTATGATAATAACAGTTTCTCTTTCTCCTACATCTCTTTTGCCCAGCCCTGAGTTTCGTAAGAGACCTGATGAGTCAATGGGAACGGTAAATACATTAAAATAACTGCACCCTGTTGACAGAAAATGCAGTTAGCAGGTCTGGAAGATACTATTATAAATCCAATTCAGCAAGAAAAGCCTGAAATAGGCTATTATAAATTCAATTCAGCAGGCAAGGTAATTGAGCCAGTTTTTCACCTACCAGGCCAACTTTCCCTGAAGGAGGTTTTTACAGAGAGGTGGAGAGATTTTTCTCCCCCATACTGGGACTGAACACAAGCTATACAAATGCTCTATCACTGAGCCACACACGTTCAGCCCCAGGAGCTGGGAAGATTTTAATTCAAGCTACCAAAGTCCTTTCTGAGAAACAGTAAGATGTTTATAAATATTGCAAAAAATAATTATGTTATTATTTTGATCCACTTTAATAACACTGAATTGTATTTACTCCTAACTACCGAGTTCATTAGCTAAAGCTTTCCCCGACTGCCACTGCCCAGGTTTCTGGTCAGATAATGAACTGCTCTCAGATTTCTCTGCCAATCATGTATGTTTCATGGAAAGAAATAATTTGGGGGAAAAAGATGTACTTTCCATAGTTTGGCAAAATCTTTCCATTAAATTGTAACCATTCCTGATTTAAATATGAAATTTTTACAAAGAAGACTAAATTTGAGTAGTGTAAATTAACTACTCAATATAACAACGTAAATAGGCTAGAAACTTTTTTTTCTGCTTTCAGACTCTCACTGTGTAGCTCAGGCTGACCTTGAATTCACTATGTAGCCAAGCCTGGTTTTAAATTCAAGGCAATTTTCCTGCCTCAGCCTACTGAGTGCTGGGGTTACAGGCATGTGCCACCATGTCCAGCAGTACTGGAATTTTAGCACATAGTAGAACACTTGTCTAGCATGTCCCAGGTCCTAGGATTGATCCCTAGCACAAAGAAAAAAAAAAAGAGTAATGACAACTCCAGTCCCACAAGGCTAAGACTCTGATGATCACATTTCCATGTTTATGTTATAACATTTACCTAACAAATATTAATTGGGTGCTTAGGGTGTCTGGTACAGTTCTAGTAGACACGTACATACTCAAAGGAGTGAGCTTACGATCTCATTAGCTCTTCTCATTAACAAGGACTCATCCAATGTTTTAACACAGAAAGAACAAAAAGGAGTACCCAGTCTTTTCTACTAATACACTGACTCTTCTATAGGTAAACAAGCCATGTGAAGTACCTTCCCTACTTTCGACTTCTGATAGAGTATTTTCTGCAACCTCTCCACATATATTCAACAGCTAAATGTTCAGCAATATGTAATAAAAAGACATACACAACCCAGGCACAGTGGCACATCTATAATTCCAGCCTTCAGAGAAGCTGAGGAAGGAGGATCTCAAGTCTGACCCTAGACTGGGCAACTTATTGATGTAGCAAGACCTTGTCTAAAAGAAAAAGACTGGGGATGGGCACAGTATAAACGCTTGGGTTCAATCCCCAGTATTGTAGAACAAAAACAATAAAAACAAGACAAATGGACACAGAATGACTGTTAACATATCAAAAAGAAATTAACCTTAGCATAATAAAAAATAATAAAAACATAAATAAAAAATAGAAATACCACTTTCAATTATTAGTAGGAACAAAAATTTTAAATTGATATGCCAACCTTTGATAATAGAGAACCAAGAGTTCCTCCACTGACCTTATTAGTATTGGCAGAAACATATGATGATTTATCTTCTTGAAAATATAAGTATCTTTTGAGTTATGAATTCCATTGTTAGGAATTTATTTCACAAACATACTGGCAGTGAGAATACAAGGATACAATACACAATGCTCACTACAAACTTATTTGTAAAATACAGATTAATAACCCAAATGCTCATGAAGAGGGAACTAGCTGAGTAAAATTACAGTAAAGGAGTGTAATAGAATGCTATTCAACCACAAACAAACAAATTAGGTGGTCTTTATGTATGGATTGGGCATGACAGCTCATGCCATAATCTCAGCCCTAGAGAGGCAGAGCAGGAGGACTGCTGTGACTTCGTGGCTTACGTGGTGAGTTCAGCCTGAACTACAAAGCAATACCCTGTCTCAAAAAACAAAACAAAACAAAACAAAAAAGTCCTGAGATAAAACATTAAGTAAAAAAGATAGTGGGTTTAATCCTCAGTACTAGTGGGGGGAGGGTCTGTATAGTAGAACAGGACACTCAGTATAACTCCATTGATATAAAATGGAAAAACAATAAAATTTTCTAGAATTTCCAATAATTAGTTAGCAAGTACTTTGGGGGAGTGGAGGTTAAGGTACAAAGAAGAGATACTTCCAAAGACTTTCGCTTTCTTTTATATATGCACCTCCTTATTGCCTGGAGTCCTTACCAGAGCATGCCTTATTTTTACATTTTGTAAATTTGTTGTGAAAGCTTGGGAAATTCTTGTCACATTACATGTTTATTGCAATGTAAATAAGCAACACCTAGAGGAAATCAAACCAACATTGCACACATAAGGAACTAAGACACCAGTTTCCATGAACTGCCTAAGGCCACACTGTTTATGAAGTACTTTTAGTAATTAAAATGAAGCTGAACAAAAAGGCCAAGGAAAGTAATAAAGGAGAAAAGTAAGGACAAGATCCAAAATAGTACAAAATATTATGTTTTCTTTCCAAAATTATCTTGGAAAAAAGTTTTAATATTTTTTAACTGCAGGCCATACAAAATTAATTTTTGATGCAGTAACTAAATTGAGTGTTAGTTATCAGTTACAGTAGTTTCCTAATGCTTACCAAATTGGAAACAGAAACAGCAGGAAGATAATTGATGGGTGAAAAGTAGAAAAGGGGGACAAAATTAGAATTACACAGGGGAGTAAGTAGCATATATTAATACAAGCAAGTAGCAGGTGACTTTTTAGAGAGTTAATTCCCAAGTAATACTATACCTAACAGCTGGCTGTGTTCCCCTGTGATGGAGTTCTGACTCGGGTCTGAAAAACAAACAATTGGAAAAAAAATAAAAAAATGAATGCTCAAAACAAATAAATTTTTAAAATTCAGCAACAAAAGCAACCAAGGAAATAAGCAAAAAACTGAAAAGTTTAAAAAAACATTAATGAAAGACTAATAATAGATAACTATTATTTTTTAAATCACATATAAAAATTACCATATCACTCAGCAATTTATTCATTTATCTTCTGAAGGACACTTGGGTTGTCTCTACTTTTTGGCCATAAGAACCTGAGTTCCTGTTGCCATAGTTTGGAATATTATTCAACTGTTAAAATAATGGAATTATGATACATGCCAAAACATGGATGAAACCTGAAAACACATCAGACACAAGGAAAAAACACTGCATGATTCCACATAAAATACTGAAAAGAGGCAAGTTTATACAGATGGGAAGTAGATGAGTGATTAACAGCAGCTGGGTAGGGCGTGGCATGGGGTGTAACTGTCTAGTAAGTCCAGAGTTGCTGTATAGGGTCAAGAGGAATTCAGGAGGCAGAGATTTAGCTCAGTGGTTCCGGCACCTGCCCAGCAAGCACAAGGTCCCTGGTTTGATCCCAGCAACCACATACAACAGTACCAGGTTGGTGACTCACGCCCACCAGCAATCAGTACCACGTACTACAATGCCGGGTGTGGTGGCTCACACCTGTAATCCCAGCACTCGGGAGGCAGAGGCAGGAGGATTACTGAATTTGAGGCTTGCCTGGGCTACACAGTGAACTCAGGGCCAGCCTGAACTATAAAGCAAGACCCTGTCTCAAAAAAAAGAGGAATTCAGGAAGTAGACAGGAGTAATGGCTGTTCAACACTGTGGATGTAATGTCATCAGTATACACTTACAATGTTTACAATGGTAAAATGCATGTTACATGTATTTTACTATGTTTTTAAAATGTGGTACATTTTTAAATACAAAAGCATACTCTTGTAATCTCAGCTACTGGGGATGCTGAAGATAGGAGAGTCATGAGTTTGAGGACTGCCTGGGCACTGTTGAGGAAACTTGTTTGAAAAAATAAAAAAGAAACCAGGCGTGGTGGCTCACACCTATAATCCCAGCACTCAGGAGGCAGAGGCAGGAGGACTGCTGAGCTCCAGGCTTGCCTGGGCTACATAGTGAGCTCAGGGCCAGCCTGAACTACAAAGCAAGACCCTGTCTCAAAAAAATAAATAAATAAAAAAGAAAAAAGAAGCCAGTGGTGGATGACAGCACTCATGGAGGGTAAAGCAGGAGGAACCAAGCTGAGTAACTTACTGAAAATCTGTCTCAAAATAAAAGATTTTTGAAAAAGGATAGGACTCTAGCTGGTGAAAAGACCCTGAGTAAATTCTCAATATAGTGTGCACACATGTACACAGGTACACACACACACACACACACATACACACACACACAGACATGGGTTGGGAAGGTAGCTCGATACTCCTTGAGTCTAATTCCAGTCGAAGTTCAATTACCAGATCCAGAGTAAATAAAGTAAATTAAAAAGATCATTACACAAAATTGACTATGTATTTCCATAAGATGATTTGGGGCCCATGTCATAAATTAAATTTCCTCTTTCATTACAGTTCATTATTAGTATCAGATATGTTGATTTGTCTTTCAAATAAAATAACTTACCTTTTGTAATTGTGTCTTAGTTATCTGAAATAAAATTAGTAGTACTAAACCAACTTCCTCATGCAAGAGTTTACTATCATTTAATAATCACTTGCATATTTCAAAGGCTTGAAGAGCATTAAAGGCTAAATATAGAAAAGACCCCAAGCTCCATTTCCCTCAAAGATTAAATCTCTTGAGATGTTGAGGATTACACCCAGCTTCCCTGAATGTGTCATACGGAAACTAAAGTAAATTTAAATCAGGGAGTTTGTGAACAATGGGAAAAGATTACATCATTATTTTCACTAACTTCTAAGTAAAGCTAAAGTGTTTCCCAGTTATGGTATTGGCAACACAAAAGTTCCTATGAATCGTGTCCAAAATAAATCCCAGATTTTAAAAGATGACACTATTGTTATTTTAGGCAAAAATAAAAAAACATATTTTCCCTGGCCCCTGTATATGTTTTAAATATAATCAAATCTAACCTTTTAAAATATGGCACTCCAAGGTGGAGATGTAGTTCAGTGATAGAACACTTTTCTAGCATGTAAGAGGCCCTAGATTCAATTTCAGGACTACAAATAAATAAAAACACATCCCAGACAGAATATACTCTACAGAGTCCCATCAATGTAGAAATAAGGTGGAAATCTGACTTCCATGACTTAAAGTTTCAAATGATACTTGACCATTTTAAAATGTACTTTCAGAGGATGTCTTTCTTTAATTGGGTTTTGAAAAAGAAAAATTCCAGGGCCAGAGATTTAGCTCAGTGGTTCCAGCGCCTGCCTCGCAAGCACAAGGCCCTGAGTTCGATCCCCAGTAACCACATACAATGCTGGGCATGGTGACTCACGCCCACCAGCCAGCAATACCACATACCACAGTGCCGGGTGTGGTGGCTCACGCCTGTAATCCCAGTACTCAGGAGGCAGAGACAGAAGGAATGCTGAGTTTGAAGCTTGCCTGGGCTACATAGTAAGCTGAGTGCCAGCCTGAACTACAAAGCAAGACCCTGTCTCAAAAAAAAAAAAATCCAAATTTTTAATTCTAAGGCATTTTTCTCCAACATATTAACAAGTGAGTCCCTAGCTTTTACTTTAAATTCATCTTCCCATCTAAATAAAGTGTATTTTGTTACTCTAAAAAGTTATTTTTACACTTAAGACAAAATAAAAGTTAACAATTCTATAGTAAGTTGATACAAGGTCACCTCACCTCTACACCATGCTTCATCTCACCAGCAGGAGAAAAAAAAAGGCCCAATCACTGTAGAGATGCAGCTGTGTAGGTGGCACAGAAAGGAGAGAAAGAATTATAAAGTTTTAGAAATGGAAGAATGGGGCCAGGGTTGTAGTTCAGTGGTACCTTGGCAAGCACAAGGCCCTGAGTTTGAGCCCGGTACCAAAGGAAAAAAAAAAAAAAAAAGAAAAAAAGAAATGGAAGAAGTGTGATAATCACTTACATCTACTCTACTAACTGCAAAGGCAAAGTTGGGGAGGGGTTATCACATAGTCTGTTTTTCTCCCTGCACTACACCAAGGGCCCTTCAAAATTTTGGTTCCCAATTACTAAAGCTGGGATAGACACACTTGAAAATTTCACTGCTTGAAAACATGTCTATGGGCCGGAGGGTTAGCTCAGTGGTTCTGGCGCCTGCTTCGCAAGTGCAAGGTCCTGAATTCAATCCCCAGTAACCAAATACAATGCTGGGCATGGAGGCTCACACCCACCAGCCATCAATACCACATACCACAGTGCTGGTGTAGTGGCTCACACCTGTAATCCCAGCACTCAGGAGGCAGAGACAGGAGGATTGCTGAGTTCGAGGCTTGCCTAGTCTACATAGTAAGCTCAGAGCCAGCCTGAATTAGAAAGTGAGACCCTGTCTCAAAAAAAAAAAAACAAAAAAACAACCACAACAAAAAACTAATGTCTAGGTTAATGAGTGGGCAAAGACACATCTGTAGTACTGCTGAAAGAGAAAGTTAGAGAAAGTCTTTCCTCCCTTCAGGGCACACACATGCTACACACTCGGCCATGCTTATACTCCATGCTAGTGTGAGATGAAGTCTCTGAGAGCCTACAATCTTCTCAATACTCTAGTTTTGGTTCTAAAACAAAATACAATGGCCTAACAAGCTATCTGGCATGCCATGGAATGTGTTGGATAAGTAGAAGTAGAAAAACTACTCAGATAACTCAGGAAGACTAGGGAATAGTTTTAAGGTGGAAAACATAAATATCTTGTCTTTTTCTAAAAAGAATCAGTCCCTCCCACACCATATAATATGCTTGCTTCCCACTGTAAACAGATGCCCGTGCATGCTCTGGTCAAGTCAGCACTTTTCTTCTCAACACCCTCATCTATTTGTGTAGTTCCTACAAGTTCAGCTTTGACTTGCTGGTTTTAATTTACTACAATTAAAGGATTTCTGGATAATCCTCACTTGATGCTCATTTGACAATTTGAAGGTAAACCTGCAAATGTTTTGTGACTCGGTGATAGGGCATATGTAAAAGGTAAAATCAGGGCCAATGTGGGAATAAACAAGTTCATGAACCCACTCGAAACCAGCCATACCAGTAAAAATCACAGCTGCTAAGTATGCTGAAGGTGAAGGGCGTTTCTGGGTGTGGGATCCAAACTATGTGTTCAACATGATAATGCTGTTCTACCTTTGGAAACATTTCTATGGTCCTACCACCTGAGCTCTCCAGTTTAGCATTTTTCCTGCTAGCATGGATCATTAAAGGGACCCCAACATTTCCTTAAGAGTAGAAGTTGTGCTGGGCATGGTGGTACATGGCTATAATCCTAGCATTTGGGAGGCTGAACCAGGAGGTTTGCCATGAGGTCCAGGCCAGCATGAACTTTATAGCAAGACCTTGTCTCCAAAAAACAAACAAAAGACTAGAAGTTGTCCAAATATTACTCAAAATGACATTTACTGTAACCAAATTATTTCCTGCAATAAGGGCCATGTGCCAATAATTTATCGGTACCTTACAGTGGTTTTCATAAACTACATCATAATATAACCAGATTACAACCAAATGCCTGAGGTGCTTTATACGTCAGTATGAGAGCTTAAATAAATAGAAATAAAACATACACCTTTTAAACCAGTACAAGTAATCAGGAAAATGAACTGAAAGTAATTCCATGTAACAGCCATGATTTATAGCAATAGTTTTATAATTAGGCACTTACTTAATGTATTTATCCCAGTAAATGGTAAAGAACAAATTGTCATGTGAGTCAGAGGAAAGAGGGGGGGCACAAAGATCATTAAGTGGGGTTTTCTAGTTTAGTTTAAACCATATTGTAAGCAATCTGTAATGACAGTTAACCTCAAAGAGAATAAACTATCACATAAATACAGAGCCATGTACTGTACTCCATGTACAGTGTATATTTCTTACTGCATAAGTGTATATTTCCTAGTGAATTAATAGAGAATTAGTGAGAAGTGGCTTGAGGTAGGGATGTTAAGTGTGGAAAATAAATTTAACAGTTAAGTAACTTCTATAAGGTATAACTTCTTACACCCTTCAATATGTGAATGGCTATTTAACTAATCTCCAAAACAGATAACTCATTTTGCATCAGATATCTTGTATAACTACTCTTCTAGTACATACTTTGGGAAATGTTGGATTAATATCAATATTTTAGAGTTAAAAGATAACCCTCTAGGTCATCACTGCTCTTTGCTCACTCACTCAATCCATTTACTCAACACTATTTCCAGTAAGGCAGTATTTTTCAAAATTGCCCAGTCTAGGGCCGGAGATTTAGCTCAGTGGTTCTGGCACCTGCCCAGCAAGCACAAGTCCCTGGTTCGATCCCTGGTAACCACATACAACACCACCAGGCTGGTGATTCATGCCTACCAGCAATCAGTACCACATACTACAATGCTGGGCATGGTGGCTCACGCCTGTAATCCCATCACTCAGGAGGCAGAGGCAGGAGGACTGCTGAGTTCGAGGCTTGCCTGCGCTATATAATGAGCTCAGGGCCAGCCTGAACTACAAAGCAAGGCCCTGACTCCAAAAAAAAAACACAAAGAAGCCCGGTCAAAATAATGATGGGGTATTTGCTAAACTACAAATTCCTAGGTCACAAACTAACCCTACTGATTCAGTTTCATGGGAGGGGCTGAGAATCTGTGGTCTTCCAGTACATATGAAAGTTATGTTTACACTATATTCTATCCCAGTTCTACAAAAAGAAAAAAATTCCTTTAATACACTATATTGTAATCCATTAGGTATATAATAGCCTTAGGTCCAAAAAGCCAATATATCCTGAGTTCAATCCTGGGTACCACCAAAAAAACAAAAAACAGAAACCCAATATACCTCCTACTTTAAAATACTTTACTGCTCAAAAATGCTAGTGATTATCTGATCTTCGTGGCTGCTGATTATTCAGGGCAGGGGTTGCTTAAGGCTGTGGTGGCTGCAGCAATTTCTCAAAATAAGAAAACAGTGTAGTTTGTCACAATTATTCTCTTTCCCAAAAGATTTCTTTGTAGCACGTGATGCTGTTTGATGGCATTTTATCTGCAATAGAACTTCTTAGCAAATTGGCATCAATCTCCTCAAAACCTGCTACTGACACATCAACTAAGTTTAAGGAATGCTGTAAACCCTTTTACGTCATCTCACCAATTTTCCTAGGATCTTTAGGATGAGAATATAACATTTTAAGAAACCACTCTGTTCATCCACAAGAAGCAATTCCTTGGGCATTAATGTTGTACCATGAGATTGCAGCAATTAGGTCCCATCTTCACACTCTAGTCTTCTTGCTATTTCCACTACATCTGTAGTCACTTCCTCATAGAACTCTTGAAGCCCTCAAAGTCAAATGTCAGGGCAGGAATCAACTACTTCCAAACACCTGTTAAAATTGTGACTACATCCCATGGACATGAACATTCTTAAAGGCATCTAGAATGCTGAATCTTTTCTAGATCAGTTTCAACTTAGCCTTCTTAGATGAATCAGAGGAATCACTATTCACAGCAGCTACAGCCTTAGGAAATCTATTTAACAAGGCCTGATAGAGGGCTCAGGATTTAGCTCAAGTGGTACCGTGCCAATCTTAGATGCACAAGGGCCCGAGTTCGATCCCCAGTACCACAAAAAGAAAAAAAAAAACACCTGATAGTTGAAAGTACTCATACACTGCAGGTTGGGTACTGCATAAAACAGGCATGAAGACAACTTTAATCTTGTTGCCCATCTCCAATAGAGCTCTTGGGTGACCAGCAGCAATGCCATTGCGCATCAATATTTTGAAAGGAAACTTTTTTTTGTTTGAGCAAGTCTCAAAAGTGGGATTAAAATAGGCATTAAACTAGGTTGCAAATAATGTGCTATCATCCTGTTGTTCCACTTATAGAACACAGCAGCGTATATTTCCAGGTATGTCTAAACTGTGGCCTCCAAGACTAACCTACAGTTTTTCAAAATGTTGTAATTACAAATATTCAGAAATTGGAAGTTTTGTTACTTATAAACATGAACTATGTATTTCATGTGTGGCCCAAGAGAATTCCTCTTCACTCACTGTAGGTCGGGCAAACCAAAAAATTGACATGCCTAGAAGGGCCAGCCCTAGGATCTTTACAGTGGTAAATTAATACTGGTTTCAATTTGAAGTCACTAGCTGCATTAGCCCGTAACATAAGAGCCAGTTGATCCTATGGCACTGAGCTTTACTTCTTTCTAGCTAAATAGTCCTAGGTGATATCTTCTTCATACGAAGGGCTGTTCTGTCAACACCAAAAATCTGTGGTTCAGTGTAGCCAACTTCACCAGTTATCTGCTGGGTAATTTGTAGAAGCTTCCACAGCAGAGGTTGGTGCTTCACACTGTACTTTATGTTATAGAAATAGCTTCTTTCCTTTAAATCTCATGAACCAACCTCTGCCAGCTTGAAACTTTTCAATTTCCTCACCTTACTCAGCCTTCCTAGAATTGAAGAGTTAGTGCCTTGGTTCACATTGGCTTTGGGCTAAGGAAGCACGGTTTAGCTGGTTTGCATTTCTGTCCAAAGCACTCTTTCTCCCCACCAGCAACAAGGCTGTTTTGCTTTATCATTTAGGTGTTCACTTGAGTAATGCTTTTGAGTTTCTTCCAAGAACTTCTTTTCATTCACAATGTAACTGCAAGAGGGTTATCTCAGCTTTTGAAGTGCATTTCTCAATAAACTTAATCATTTTTAGCTTCTGATTTAAAATAAGAAACATACAGTTTTTCTTTCACTTGAAAACTTACAGGCCACTGTAGGGTTATTAATTTGCCTAACTTTAATATTGTCTCAGGGAGCGGAGATGCTCAAAGAATAGAGACAGACATACAGAAACAGACACAGAATCAAACAGACAAATGTAGGCGAATGTACAGTCAGTGGAACAGTCAGAACACATAAAATTTATTAGAGTTCATAGCACCCCAGAACAATTACAGTAGTATTTACTATCAAAGATCACTCATCACCCTAGAGACACAATGATGAAATACCTAACTTCAACATAGTAAGAACAGTGGTAATAATAGTATCTTGCATTTAATAACATTCTGTGTTTACAGTTTTTATCTGTTTCTTTCCCTTTTTTTTTTTTTTTTTCTGAGACAGGATCCTGTATGTAGTTCAGGCTAGCCTCAAACTCACTATGTAACCCAGGCTGGCTTTGAACTCACAGTGATCCTCCTTCCTCAACCCAGTGCTGGGATTACAGGTGTATGACACCACACCCAGTTTTTACCTAGTTCATTTGATTCTCATGATAACTTTGTGATATAGGTAAGAGATATATAAAGAAACCAAATCCCCATGAGACATTCTTTTTCCAGTGCTGAGTATTGAACTCGGAGCCTTAGCTACACCCTTACCTGTTTTTATTGAGATGGTTCTTGCTAAACTGTTAGAGCTAAATGGTTTGGCCAAAGCATATTTGATTTTTTTTTTTTTGGTACAGACTATGAATTCAGGCTATCCTTGTTTGTTTTTAAGGGGTTTTTTGTTTTTGTTTTTGTTTTTGAGACAGGGTCTTGCTTTGTAGTTCAGGCTGGCCCTCAGCTCACTATGTAGCCCAGGCAAGCCTCGAACTCAGCAATCCTCCTGTCTCCCCATCACGTGTGCTAGGATTACAGGTGTGAGTCATCACGCCTAGTACTGTTGTATGTGGTTACCGGGGATCGAACTCAGTAAGTTCCCTGGGCTTGCCAGGCAGGTGTCAGAACCACTGAGCTAAATCTCCGGCCCAATATTTCCATTTTTTTTAAGAGTAAGGAACTGTATTGAGGGATAGCAATAGAAAATAACAAGGAGGGTAGGAATAGCTTCTGAGACACAGGAGGGGTCCTGAGTGGGTCACCCTAAAATATCTCAGTCCTTCTCCTTTCAACCAATTCTCCACCTTGGAACAGTCCTTCTTTTTCCTTCCTAGTAATAATCCTAAAATTCTGCCATTGTTAGGTGGCTTCACTGCTTACACAAAATACTTTCAAAGGTTTCCAAGTGATAGCGCTAAGCGTTCCCATCATTCATGAAAAAAATTATTTTCACTTCTTATTTCTGTCTCATCACAGGTAGGGCCCCTCAAAGGAAAGGGGAAGGGCTGCCTTGTAGGCTCTGGCTCTTTTCTTACTTCAAATTCTTAGGAAGGAGATGCCAATGTGATAGTAGAGGCTAATGGCTTAGATATCTCATTTGGACCATTGGTTGTTGGTTTCAGTTTTTTTGAGATAGGGTAACCTATGTAGTTCAGGCTGTCCTTGAACTCACTCTTTGGTCCAGGCTGGCCTCAAACTCATGGCTATCCTCCTGCCTCAGCCTCCCAAGTTCTAGGATTATAGGGGCAAACCACCATGCCTTGCTGGACCCTACATTTATGGGATAAGCTCCAGAAACTTTTTTCTGACATTCAAGTCTCTTTTGAATCTAGCATCAGTTTATTCATCTCTAACCTTATCACCTGCGTTTATAGTCATGAGTTCTTTGTCTCTCACTCTCTGGAATACTTTGTCAACCCTGACTTCAGGTACATGCATCTTTTCACTGAACCTTCTTCCTCTTTACTTGACTTCTACTTCCTTTAAAGGGCTCAACTCCAGTATTTCTTGCCTTAAGGTTTAACTATCTAAGCCGGGACTTAGCTCAAGTGGTACCACACCTATCTTGGAAGCGCAAGGACCTGAGTTCAATCCCCGGTACCACAAAAAAAAAATACTTTTCTAACAGGTTTCATTTTTCTCTGAACAGCTGTATATGGAGGGATCATAGCTACCTGGCAGGGGGCTCACAGAACACAGGGGTTAGACAAGTGACTAAAGTACTGTTAGTGGTACAAAGAGATACGGGATTACATAAATCGAGTAGTCTCAGGAGCAATCACAGAAGCCATTAAGGAAGAAGTGATTTTGAACTCAGCCTTAAGTATTAACTAGGTAACTGGAAGAAAGATTTCAAGAAGATGAAACAAATGCATTGAAACACAGGGGCATTGGAGTACATCTGTTATAGCTGGTGTACTATAGTCTGTATAAAAGAACAATAAACAAGGAAGCGCCTAGGCTATGATGCTCCAGGTCATTCAGGTATATATATGACCTCCTAAGCAGCACAATCTTTTCTATTTGGGCAATGGGGAGACATTCTGGGATTTTAAATGGGAGAATAAAAATAGTATGAGTATGAGTATATATTTGAGAAAATTCCCATGGTAATTATTGTAATGGATGGTTTCAAAAGCCAGACAAGAGCAACAACAGACTGGCATAGTGCACGTGAGGATGGGGAGAGGGGGAGAAAAGGGAGAATTATTTGGGAACAACAACTGGTAAGAAAGACAATAAAAGGAAGACAGGAAGAAAGAGTAAATACTGAAACACACCAAGGACAAAAGTTAGTAAAGAAGAAAACACAAGAGTTTGAAAGAAAACAAGAACTATCTAGATGGGGCAAGGGATGTAGCTCAGTGGCACCTGTGCCTGCATGGCAAGCACAAGGTTCTGAGTGTGATTCCTTGCACCACACACCAAAAAGAACTATCTAGAGCACAGACGTGTGGATTAGTATTGAATAAGAAGGAAGAAGACAAAGGATAAGTACCAATATACAGAGTCTGTCAAAAAATGTAGGTATACTTCAGCAGTTTGCCATACTGATAAACATCTGGAAGCTCATGGGGACCTCTCTGACCACCTCCTGGAATTGTAGCAGCCAAAGGTAATTGTATTAATCACGTTGTCTCAACAAATTTAGTATTAAAATATTTATACAAGTTTTTCTTTTCCTGATGTATACATTTTTTGGGGGGATACTGTACATGTACATTAAGAATTTGGGAACAAGGGTATTAAAACACAATTTGTTCTGAAATATGAGAACAGAGGATGGGGACTTAATAAACATATTAAACTTGCAGTTGGGCCTGGTGGCTCATGCCTATAATCCCAACACTCAGGAGGCAAGAAGAATTGTTGAGTTCGAGGCTCACCTGGACTAGATAGTGAGCTCAGGACCAGCCTGAACTACAAAGCGAGACCCTGTCTCAAAAAAAAAAGGGGGGGGGTACCACCTGCTGGAGATGTAATTCAGTGTGAACGCTCTGGGTTGAGGTCACAGTACTGAAAAATGAAACTCCAGGAAATAGAAATTCAAGGTTAATTCAATAAAATGTTAATGACAGCAATACTTAAAAGCTATCATTAGAGAGGCCAGAGATTTAGCTCAGTGGTTCCAGCATCTGCCTGGCAAGCATAAGGTCCTGAGTTCAATCTCTGGTACCACATACCACAATGCCGGGTGTGATGACTCACGCCCACCAGCAATCAGTACCACACACCACAATGCCGGATGTGGTGGCTCACACCTGCAATCCCAGTAGTCGGGAGGCAGAAGCAGAAGGATTGTTGTGAGTTCAAGGTTTGCCTGGGCTACACAGTAAATTCAGGGACAGCCTAAAGTATAATGCAAGACCCTGTCTCAAAAAGAAAATTAAAATTAAAAAAATAAATAAAAGTTATTTATTTATTATATAAAAGAGTTGAAACTAGAAGGATGAACTTCCTAAAACTAATGTAAAAAAAAAAAAAAAGAGTTCAGACCAAGGCTGTAACCCTAGATAAGAGCCACTAAAGGGAGCAGAGAGGAAAACATCACTGAAAGAACTCTGACTGCAATGCTGCTGTTCCAGTTTCCCCCAGAAAGTTTAGAGACTGAAATGACATCAAAGCCAATGCCAAAGAAAGTGGGAAATACTAAGAGTAAAATATGCCTATGGGAACAGAGAAGATGACCTATAAGCCCTGAAGAAATTCAGGAAAATTTATCAAACAATTTTCCCTCTGACCCACCTGAAGAGATCACTATACAGTAGCAGCCGGCAATGATGTAGTTGGAGTGGACCAGGTCTAGCCACAGGCCCATCAGGCCCATCTCCTGCCCCAGGGCTCCACTGCTGGACAGAGAGAAATGGGACTGACATCACTGGGAAATTGCTGGACTCCAGGCAGGAAGAGGCAGAAAGAGATGGTAGGAAGCACAGGCAGAGTTGTTACTACTACTACGTAGCTGACCGTCCACCAGCTATGTCCTCTGTATTCTGGTGCGAACGTGTAGTAAGTATAAACATTACATTAATGGAGGTCCTTGAGGAAAAGCTGTGTTTGGGCTATTTTCAAAGCAGAGAAATATTTTTAAAGGATAATTTTTTGTTTGGGTTTCAGATTTGTGCAAAAGAAAATGCAAGAAGGTACACTGAATTCTGAATTCATTTTAACTTTAATGAAATTCCTAAATACATGAAGGTAAACTCCATAAATTTTGAAGAACTCATCTGTGATAAACAGTTATAATTTTAATACACAGCCTAGAACTCCTAGAAGATAAGCATGTAGCAGAAAGCAGACTGCACAAAGCCTGCGAGAGCTGGTTACAGTGACCCACGCCTACAATGCTAACACTGAGGGAAGCAAAGGCATGGGGATCATCAGTTCACATCCTGCCTGGGAAATGCAGCAATACTCTGCCTCAAGTAAAAAAATAAAAACAGCTGAGGATGTAGCTCAGTGGTAAAAGCAACCCTGTATTCAATGCCTCGCACCCTCCCCCACGCATAGACACAAAGTCTAGGGTATAATTTAGAAATGAAGGCAGTTTTTTAGGCAAATCCACAAACTGATAAAGTATTACTCTGCCTTAAAGAATGATAAGTTTGAGTCATTTATACTCAAATGAACATACCTTCAGGACATGCTCATAAGTGAAATAAATAGGTCACAGATGTGTAAATATCATTCTCTGGTATGAGAAACTGAAGATGTTAATGAGTTCTAGAATGTATGATGGACATTGTGAAATAGAAAATATTCAAAGGGAAATGTGGAGGTGTGAGTAATCAGAGGTAAAGAAAAAATGTGATGGTAATAAAAAAAGGGAAACAAAACTTATGTATTTAGGGGGCGGGCATTTTGAGGTGGGTAGGGGAAGGGGAAAAAATGAGAATTAAATTGTGTCATACACTGGTACAAATTCTGAATATTGAGCTGGGCGTGGAGACACGCCCACCAACAATCAACACCACATACCACAGTGCTGGGCGTGGTGGCTCACGCCTGTCATCCCAGCACTCGGAAGGCAGAGACAGGAGGATTGCTGAGTTCGCGGCGGCTTGCCTGGGCACCATAGTGAGCTCAGGGCCAGCCCGAACTACAAAGCGAGACCTTGTCTCCAAAAAGTAAAAAAAAAAAAAAAAAAAAATTCCCAATATTGAGTGTGTTTGTGATCTGTATATACAATGTACCAATAAAGATAAAAAATTTTTAAAAATTGTATAAATGTGTCAAGTATGAGTAAAAGCATCAAGTGTGAGTAGAAGACAGTATTTTCAGTTAATCAGAAGTAAAAAGAAAGAATCCTGAGATTGACACAAGATACAATTCAATAAGATGGTGACATTTCATGTCCTTCTTTAGCTGTGCGGATGATCCAAATTATTTTACTTGCAGTGTAGAAAAATGAGAATCAATTATACACATGTTGCAATTTTAAGGCTTTAGTGTGTAGGGGCCAAGGATGTGGCTCAGTGGCGCTGCAGATGTAGCTCAGGGGCACCACACCTGCCTGGCAAGTGCAAGTCCTGAGTTGGATCCCCAGTATTAAAAAAATAAAATTTAGGGCCAGAGGGTTAGCTCAGTGGTTCCGGCGCCTGCCTCGCAAGCACAAGGTCCTGAGTTCGATCCCCAGTAACCACATATAATGCTGGGCGTGGAGACACGCCCACCAACAATCAACACCACATACCACATTGCCGGGCATGGTGGCTCACGCCTGTCATCCCAGCACTCGGGAGGCAGGGACAGGAGGATTGCTGAGTTCGCGGCGGCTTGCCTGGGCACCATAGTGAGCTCAGAGCCAGCCTGAACTACAAAGCGAGACCCTGTCTCAAAAAGCAAAAAAATAAAATAAAATAAAATAAAATTTAGTGTGTAAATAAGATATAATCTTCCATAACTGTAAAAATATTAATGGCTCCTAAAAGTCTATAACCTTTTGGGACTGGCTCCATTGCTGAACAAGCCTAATGCCTCGGAGATCCATGCAAGTTGTTGCACGTTATTAACACTACCCCCTTTTCCAACAAATGGTTTCCATATGTGCCACATATTCATTATGATTTGACTGTATCCCATTAAAAAGTACTCTGTTGTAAACTTAATCGCCAGTGCAAGTGTTGGGAGATGTGGCCAAATGAGAAGTGATTAAGCTATGAAAGGAGCACAGTCCTCATGAATGATTAATGCCATCATCATGGCAGGTTTGTTGTAACTGGACATGTCTGGGCCCCTTCTCTCCCCTCCCAAGCAGCAAGAAGGCCCTTTCCTGATGCTTGCACCTTGATCTTGGGTGTCTTAGCTTTCAGAAACATAAGCCAATAAATCTGTCAATTATAAATTACCCAGTCTGAGGTACTCTGTTATAGCAGCTTAAACCAGACACATACAATTTACTCGTGTAAAGGGTTTGGTGACTCTTAATATAGTTACACTGTTGTGTAACCATCACCACAATCTAACTTTATGCTCCCTGTCCATTAGCAGTCTATCCCCACCTCATTCATCCACCCAGCCCAGTCCATGCAATCACTAACTGCTTTTTGTTTCTCTAAATTTATCTGTATGCACCTTTCACAAAAATGGAGTCACACAACACTGCAGTCTTTCATGACTAACTATAATCACTACATCTATTTTCAAGGCTCATCCAAGTTTCAGCAGGCTCTGGCACTTTTAATTTTATTGCCAAATAATGTTACATGGACATACCACAGTTTACCTATTCATCAACTGGTAGACATTTGGGTTGTTTCCAATTCTTTTGGCTACTGCAAATAATACTGCTATGAATATTCTTGTGTAAGCTTTTGTGTGAACATAAAATTAATTGCTAGGACATATGGTAATCTTTTTTTTTGAGACAGGGTCTCACTTTGTCCAGGCAAGCCTTGAACTCAGCAATCCTCCTGCCTCTGCCTCCCGAGTGCTGGGTTTACAGGTTTGAGCCACCAAGCCCGGCATCTGTGGTATAAGGTGCTGATTGCCAGTGGGCGTACCAAGCCCAGTAGTGTTGTATGTGGTTACCGGGGATTGAACCAGGGACCTTGCACTTGCGAGGCAGGTGCTGGAACCACTGACCCAAATCTCCAGCCCGACATATGGTAATCTTAATTTTTTTTTTTTTGAGACAAGGTCTTGCTTTGTAGTTCAGGCTGGCCCTGAGCTCACTATGTAGCCCAGGCAAGCCTCGAACTCAGCAATCCTCCTGCCTCTGCCTTCCAAGTGCTGGGATTACAGGCTTGAGCCACCAAGCCCAGAGTTGTGGTTTGTGGTACTAACTAGTATTGTTGTATGTGGTTACCGGGGATCGAACCAGGGACCTTGCACTTATTAGACAGGCGCTGGAACCACTGAGGTAAATCTCCAGCCCTAACTTAAATTTTTGAGGACCTTCCAAACTGTTTTCCAAAGTAGTTATACCACCTTATATTGCTTGTTCCCACAAGCAATGAATGCAGGTTCCAATTTCCCTATATCCTGGTTAACACTTGTTATTGTCTGCCTTTTTGATTATAGGTGTCCTAGGGGGTATAATGTGCTTTCTCCTGGCTTTTACATGCATTTCTCTGATGACTAATGGTGTACAGGCTCACAGGGGCTTATTGGCACTTTTCTTCTCATCTCTATTTGGAAGATTTTCCTTGTTTTTACTCCCATATTTTTGCAGTTTTCCTTTGACTTCTTTAGCATTTTCATACTGTAACTATTCTGGAACTGTCCCCTAAAGTGTACAACTTTTGGCTAAAATCCTTACTTTGCATTGATGCACCTTCCCATAGAGTCATTTTCCATTATTTCTATCACTTTCATCTGTGATCTGTGTTCTGGCTCATTTGTTATTTGGTTAGTATCTTTTCTTGAATGGTCTCACAGGGACCAAGTGGGTGATGATGTACTCTCAAAATTTTGCATATGTGTAGTATTTATCTTGTAATAGAATAATACCTTCACCTGAAACAGGGATTTTTCTTATAGTAATCTAGTCAATGTTTTTCCACTGTCTCCTAGTTTCCAGGGTCATTGATTAGAATTCTGATGGCATTCTAACACTTTATAGGTATACCCTATTCTATGTGGGCGCCTCTAAGATGAATCTCTGGAGCTTAAACCTAGCAGCATATCCTTAGGCATGGGGGGGTGTGATTTTTAAAAATTCATTGTTCCCTCCTGGGACTTCATCCTTCACACTGAAGTCTTCAACTCAGGAATGTTTTTTGTTTAACTATTGCTTTTCCTTTATCTTTTTTTCTTCTGAAAACCATATTAGCCTCTTTAAATATCCTGAACCTTCCAAGTTTATCTTTTTAAGTGCTTCTGACTCTGTGCTTTCAAATATTTCTTCTACTTGATCTTTCAGGCTAATAGTCGGTCCAACTCAACAATTCCTTTATTCACTAATCACATATTAGCCGCCATGTGCAACTGGGCACTAGATGTTGACAAAGGATTAGCAGTACAGACAAGACAGAAAGGTCTTTCTCTAATGGCTCTTACCTTCTAGGGAAGAAAGCTGTCACTGCTTTCAGTGCTGGGTTCAAACTCAGGCCCTGACATTTCCCAGCTCCATCACTGAACTATCCTCCTAGCCCAGGTTTTTGTTTTGTGTGTGTGCTTGGATTGAAGTCACTGGCATTAAGTATTTAGCTGAGAAATCATAATTTTCTTTTGTTCTGAAAAGTCTTTTTGAACATCATTTTGCATTTTTCCATTGCTAGGCCTGGTGATGCACACCTATGATCAGCACTTGGGAGGCTGAGGCAGAGAACTGCTGGGAGTTCAAGACCAGCCTGGGCTACACAGAGAGTTCAAGGCCAGCCTGAACTACAATAGCAAGACCCTGTCTCAAAAAGGAAAAAAAAATTTAATTTTCCCATTATTTATGATTTTCATGTTCAAGTTACTGTGTGCCACACTGCTGGCTCAGTAAATTGTGTACTTTAAGTGGTTTTTCTCTTTGAGGTTGTCTTCTTCCCTAGACCAGTTTTTGTTATCTCATAAGAGCTTAAGTTTGTTTGCTAAAGGACTACAAGTAGTGGCAATCTCAAAAAAAACAGTAATCCTAAAGCTTCTGTAATCCTAAACACATAAAACACTGAAAGGATCACAAGTTTAAGGCTAGACTGGGCAATATGGCAAGATTCCATCTCAAAAACAAGAGAAGAAAACAGAAAGGCGGAGTAGACTCTACCTCTTTGGATAGGCAGTAGGCAGGGGCAGCAGACAAGTTACCAACAGTTTCTTTGTATCTTCTAGCCTCAGAAATAGAAAAAGTTCAATGGCATGGCTCTTTCCCTTTTATCCTCCAGGAAAACCTGGATCTCTGGCATTCATGTCTTTCCTAGATTTGCCATCCTTAGCCTCATCCTGAGGCTCTCTGGGCTCTTGTCCAGCCAGCCCTTCAGGGCGAAGTCCTGTGCCAGCTCTCCCTGACAAAACTCTTGCAGAGCCCACAGTCTCACTTGTAACCACCTGCTTATTAGATCCAAGGGCCTTTGTCCTTGAGAGACACAGATATAGGTAGGAATTAGGAATGAAGAAGGATGTGGGGCATTCAAGTAGCCACTTTCCAGAACCAGTTCTGAAAGATCCACTTTATAAACTAACCCCAAAACATTCAAACCTTAGCAAATAATTTTTTTGGTTTTTGTTTGTTTGTTTGTTTGTTTACACAGGGTCCTGCTATGTTTCCCAGGCTGGCTTCAAACTCTTGGATGCAAATGAACACCCCCAGTAGCTGGGATTACAGACATGCACCACCACACTTGACTAAGTCAAATTTTACAGATCCTCTGTGAATTCCAAAAATCTGCAGACTATTGTGTTTTGAACTACTGTCCTAAGTATTAAATTCTGGGGGAAAAAAATCTAAGAAACAGAAAGGTCTTAATGGGAGTTGGGATACTAAGATACTGACTAGATTGTATGAATTTCAAAATAATTATGCTATATTAAAGTAGTCAGGGCCAGAGACTGGAGGCTCAGTGGTTTCGGCGCCTGCCTAGCAAGAACAAGGTCCCTGGTTCAATCCCAAGTAACCACATACAACAATACCAGGTGTGGTGGCTCACACCTATAATCCCAGCACTCAAGAGGCAGAGGCAGGAGGATTGGTGAGTTCGAGGCTTGCCTGGGCTACATAGTGAACTCAGGGCCACATAGTGAGCTCAAGGCTAGCCTGAACTAAGAGTGAGACCCCATCTTAAAAAAAAAAAAAAAAGGGTAGTCAAACCAAAGAGTACATAATATATTACTCCATTTCTATAAAATTCTAGGAATTACAAACTAACGGCAGTAAGAAAAAACATCCATATTTGTCTGGGAACAGGGAATTAGAGTTGATTACGAAAAGTACAAAAATGTTTTGGGCATGATGAAAATGTTCATTATTTTTATTGTAATTATTTTATGGACATAAATATATGTCAAAACTCATCAAACTATACTTTAAATGAATGCAGTTTGCTAGGTGCGGTGGTACATGCTTGTAATCCCAGCTCTTGGGAAGCTAAAAAGAGGATTACTGCAAATTTTTTTTTTTTTTTTTTTTTTTTTTTTTTTTTTTTTGCTTTTGGAGACAGGGTCTCGCTTTGTAGTTCAGGCTGGCCCTGAGCTCACTATGGTGCCCAGGCAAGCTGCCGTGAACTCAGCAATCCTCCTGTCTCAGCCTCCCGAGTGCTGGGATGACAGGCGTGAGCCACCACATCCGGCATTGTGGTATGCGGTGTTGATTGTTGGTGGGCATGTCTCCACGCCCAGAGTTATATGTGGTTACCGGGGATCGAACTCAGGACCTTGCGCTTGCGAGGCAGGCGCCGGAACCACTGAGCTAACCCTCCGGCCCCGGATTACTGCAAATTTGAAGCCAGTCTGGGCTATGCAATGAGTTCAAGGCCAGCATGAG
>PVIC010026664.1:0-24379 GCA_004025085.1 Thryonomys swinderianus
ACACAAATCATGAATCGAAGAGCTGATTCTTTGAGAGAATAACCATATCCGACAAACCCTTAGCCAATTTAATGAGAAAAATAGAAAAAAGGATGCAAATCAGAAGTGTTTTGTACATGCAACTGATTCTCCACAATGAATGAATGCAATCACACATACATTAATAAAAATAATTTTAAAAGAAAGGATGAATATAACCAAAAATGAAAAAGATAAAATTATAAAGAACACCATCAAAATCAAAAGGTTATTAGTAACTGCTTCCTGTATGTCAATAAACTGGAAAACTCAAAAGAAAAAGGAAAGATTCCTAAGTGCATATAAGTTACAAAAAAAATATGAAAACCCTTAAAAAATCAATAACAGACAATGAAATTGAAGCAGGAATTAAAAAAAAAAACATACCAGGGCCAGGGATTTAGCTCAGTGGTTCTGGCATCTGCCTGGCAAGCACAAAGTTCAGAGTTCAATCCCCGCGACTACATACCACAGTGCCAGGCGTGGTGGCTCATGCCTGTAATCCCAGCATTTGGGAGGCAGAGGCAGGAGGATTGCTTTGAGTTTGAGACTAACCTGGTCTACATAGGTAGTGTAGATCCACTACAAAACTAAAAATAACTTAAAAATAAAAATAAAAATAAATGAAAAGTACCTACAAACTAATAAATCCTCAGATCCTGATGTATTTACTACTGAATTCTACAAGAACTTTAAGGAAGATCTAATGATGATGCTCTTCAAACTCTAATGAAATGAAAATGGAAAGAGTACTCCCAAAGTCATTCTTGGAAGCTTACATTATCGTGATTCCAAAACCAGGCAATCATCCAGTGAAGAAAGAGAACTACAGGCCAATCTCTTTAATAAAATAGACGCTAAAGTCCTCAACAGGAAACTGGCAATAAATCATCAAAAATATAGTCATAACCAAGTAAGCTTCATCCCAAAGATTGAGGGATGGGTCAATACATGCAAATAAATAATAAGGACAAAAATCACATGGTCATTTCAATAAATGCTTAAAAAGCCTTTGACAAAAACCAGTAGCCAATTATGATAAACCCAGAAGAAAATAGGTAGAGGGACATTATCGCAATATAATAAAAGCCACTTATGACATTTCCACTGCTGATACCATATTAACTAGGGAAAACCTGGAAGCTTTTCCTCTGAAATCAGGAACAAGATGAAGATATCCATGATCACTACTCCTGTTTAATATAGTACATGTAACATAAGCAGAGCAATCAGCAAGAGAAAAAAATGAAGGGGATCTATATAGGAAAAGAAAAATTCATTTATCATTATTTGCTAACAACATGATCTGATACAGAGAAGACTGAGAACTGCCACTAAAAGACTTCTTCAATTAATAACCAAATTCAATAATGTAGCAGGAAACAAAATAAACACAAAAATCAATAGTGTAGCTGGGCGTGGTGGCTCATGCCTATAATCCCAGCACTCGGGAGGCAGAGACAGGATTGCTGAGTTTGAGGCTCGCCTGAGCTACATAGTGAGCTCAGGGCCAGCCTGAACTATAAAGTGAGACCCTGTCTCAAAAAAAAAAAAAATCAATAGTGTACCTCTACACTAATGAACTCACTGAGAAAGAATTTAAGAAAACAGTAACATTCACAATATCATCAAGAAAGAAATACTTAGCAGTTAATCTAATCAAGGAAATGAAAGACCTCAAAAATAAAAATTTACATCAGTGTTAAAAAGGATATTGAAGAGGAAAATGGAAAGATATTCCCCATTCCTGGGTAGGCAGAACCAATATCTTAAAAATGGCTATATTTCCAAAGCTGATATGTAGATTAACACAACCTCAATCAGAACATCTATAACATTCCTCACAGATCTAGAGAAAACAATCCTAAAATTCTTATGGAATCAGAAGAGACTTGGAATAGAAAAAGCAATCCTGAGTAATGAAAGCAAAGTAGGACCCATCACAATTCTAGATTTGAAGTAATTTTACAAAGCTACAATGATAAAAACAGTATGATACTAGCACAAAAGCAAATAATGTGGGCCAAAGGAACAAACAGAGGAAGCAGAAACAACCCAGCACATTCAGCTATTTGATCTTTGACAAAGGAGCCAAAAACATACACTGGTGGAAAGATAATCTTGTTAGTAGATGGTCCTAGAAAATTAAATCTACATATGCAGAAGCTTGAGTCTAGACCCTCATCTCCCACCATGTACTAAACTATAATCAAAATGGATCAAATATCTAAGTGTTAAAACAGCAACACTTAAATTGATTTTTAATTGAACAGACTATAAAATATATTCTTAGGAGAAGTTGAAGCAAAAATTTTCTACTCCTAAAAGAAAACATCTCTCGGGCCAGAGGGTTAGCTCAGTGGTTCCAGTGCCTGCCTCACAAGCGCAAGGTCCTGAGTTTGATTCCCGGTAACCACATATAATGCTGGGCGTGGAGACACGCCCACCAACAATCAACGCCACATACCACAACGCCGGACGTGGTGGCTCGCGCCTGTAATCCCAGCACTCGGGAGGCAGAGACAGGAGGATTGCTGAGTTCGCGGCAGCTTGCCGAAAACATCTCTCTGAATGGAGATGTAACTCAGTGCCATTGCACCTGCCTCATATAAGTGCAAGGTCCTGAGTTCAATCCCTGGTACCAGAAAAAAAGAAACTCTCAGCCAAAATTAATATGTCTTAGAAAGCTATCAGTCAGTTTAAACTGGTGGAGCAATACTTTCCATGGCAAAGAGAACCTTAAGAAATTCATGCCTATCACATCAGCATTGTAGAAATTATGGCAAAGGAATCGTAGAGAGCTAACAAAACAAGCAACATCAAAGAACACAAAGGACAGAACACATCTAACGGGATGAGTAGCTAAGGAAAAGGGACAAATAAATTAACAAGAATTAGAAGAACAATGAAATGACAAACCTAGTCAATAAGTTTAGATAATAATTTTCCGTGTAAATAGCCTTAACTTCCCAATTATAAACACAGATTGGCAGTTTGGATGAGGAAAAAAAACCCATTATATATCTATAAGAAACACATCTCATGAATGAAAAAATACATAGGGCAAAAGTGAAAGGCTAGAAAATGATATTCTATGCAGCAGGAGCCTGAAAGCAAGTGGGAGTATTTGTCTTATTTTCAGATAAAGTGGACTTCAGGACAAAACTTTTCAAAAGAGACCAGAAAAAGCCACTACAATTCAACAGGAAGAGATAACTAGTTGTGAATATATAGGCACCTACTGCTGGCATGTCCAGTTTTATAAAACAAATATTACCAGACCTACAGGCAAGATAAACACCAACACACTTTTAGTGGGGACTTTGGTACCCTACTCTCACAAATAGGTCCATCAGCAAAAAAGTTAACAAAGAAATAATAGCATTAAATCACACTATTGAACAAAAAGACTTAACATAACTGCAGAGTGTGTCATCCAACAACAAAAGAATATACATTTTGGGCCGGAGATTTAGCTCAGTGGTTCCAGCACCTGCCTAGCAAGCGAGAGGTCCCTAGTTCTATCCCCAATAACCACATACAACAATGGCATGAGCAATCCGAACCGCATACTACAAGGCTGGGGGCGTGGTGGCTCGCGCCTGTAATCCCAGCACTCGGGAGGCAGAGACAGGAGGATTGCTGAGTTCAAGGCTTGCCTGGGCTACATAGTGAGCTCAGAGCCAGCCTGAACCACAAAGCGAGACCCTGTCTCAAAAAAAAAAAAAAAAAAAAAAAAAAAAAAAAAAAAAAAAAAAAAAAAAAAAAAGAATATACATTTTTCTCAGTAGCAAACAGAACTTTGTCCAAAATAGACCAACTATTAGGACACAAAACAGGCTTAAATAAACAGAAAAAAATGAAAATTAATCAAACACTAAAGATCAAATGGCTCCTATGAGATTCAAAATACAAATGATGTAGGGAGCAAAATAAAAGAATCACATTAAAAACAGGGCCGTAGGCTCTGTGAAGATGGGAAGGGGATCTGGATGAGAAGGGAGAGCCGGGGCCCCGCAGGAGGAGGGACAGTGAAAATCATCAAAGTGGGCTATGTATATGCATCGATCCCCCATGCTGAATGTAATCACTGTGTATCATAAACATGCGCTAATAAAAAATGTAAGCATTTCATTTTCCCCTTACCCTTTTTTGTTTTGTTTTGTGGTACCGGGGATCAAACTCGGGCCCTTGTGTATCCAAGGTTGGTGTGGTACCACTTGAGCTAAATCCCCAGCCCCCCCTTAACCTTTTTTAGTTATCTTGTCCACATACAGTAAGTTTTTGTAATTCATCTTTAATATCTCTTTCCTAAGACACTAAATTTTTCTAGACACTTTAGCAATTGTTCTAATATTCATAGTGTACATGGTGGGTTCAGAGGTGCTGATTCTCAGCTGGCACTCGCTGCTCAGCCACCCTTGGCTAACATTTAAACTACAGCAGTTAGCAGAGCCCCCGGAGGCTTTTCGGGCCCTGTGTATTGTTTTACTCCATTGAGAGTCGGCAGTTGTTTGTTATGAAGCAGAACTTAATGAACAGACAAACAGAAAGACATTTCATTTTAACACAGATACTATGTTGAAATGATAATAGTATATGTGATTCTCCCACAGGTTCTATCCCAGAAGCATAATCTTTGCACATACTCCAAAGAAAGCCAGCTAGCTTTTGAATTGTCACCAAAGAGAAGCTGCACAAGTGCTCAACAGCATGGTATCAGTGAAGTAATGGCCATGTTATAAATAAAATAATAAGGTATGGGAATATATACCAGTGCTTAAGCAAGATATTACGATGGGCAAGTGTTAACTTTAGATAGAATTCAAGACAATGCACGAAGGAAAGTCAGCTCGCTGATAGAATGTGTAAGACAAACATAACTGTTACTTTTTTTTTTTTTTTTTTTTTTTGAGACAGGGTCTTGCTTTGTAGTTCAGGCTGGCTCTGAGCTCACTATGTAGTCCAGGCAAGCCTCGAACTCAGCAATCCTCCTGCTTCTGCCTCCCGAGTGCTGGGATTACAGGCGTGAGCCACCACGCCCGGCACAATAACTGTTACTTTTTTAAAAAATGTGCAACTACAGCTTTAAGTATGTGTATCGTAGCCCGCAGCTTCCTGGACCTCAGTGCCGGCAGCTTCCGCCTGGTGCCCCTCAGGGTAGGACAAACGTCGGCTGCGGCCTCGGGGGGCTCAGCCAGTGCTGCCTAGGCTGGAGCCTGGGGCGCAACTGGAGGTGCCCTCGTGGCCGGGCTGAGTCCCGCCACACCAGCCCGCTGGTCTCCACCTGGACCTCGCAGTGCTTTCCCGCCTGGCTCCCAAGCCAGCTGGCCTCTGCCGCGAGGGCTCTCCTGGCCATGAAGCGACCTCTAGGGGGCAGACAGATGAACGCCCAGGACGCCTGGCGGGATCCCCACACCGGGGGCCACTGCCCTGTTCTAATGGGGAGGGAGAGGGTTCTGAGAGCCCCTTCTCCCCACCCCTGAAGAGAAGAAGACTTCAGCTGGGCCGGAGAGAGCCTGACCTTGCCTCTGGAGAGTTTATTAGTATTTTGTGAATCAAATGTAAAACAACTGTTAAAAGTAAATAAATTGTGGTAATAATATGAGAGAAAAAGCATATTATCATTGTAGATGGTGGAAAATGCAAACATCAATAAATCAGTCATACTTTAAAAATAGGCAAAACAGAAACGGATGAGGCCAGACAAAATATTTTGAAATAGCTGGGTGTGGTGGCTCACGTCTGTCATCCCAGCACTTGGGAGGCAGAGGCAGGAGGATTGCTGAGTTCGAGGCTTGCCTGGGCTACGTAGTGAGCTCAGAGCCAGCCTGAACTACAAAGCGAGACCCTGTCTCAAAAAAAAAAAATTTTTTTTTTGAAATATATCTAAACAGTTGCTACAGCTAATTTGCTACCAGATCAGAAAACACTAAAGCCATTTCCACTAAGGTCAAGAATAAAACAAAGATACCTGCTCCCTCTTCTGTTGTTTGATGTTGTCCTGGATGTTTTAACTAATGCTAATAGTAAGAGAGAAAAACCCAAGACAGAAGCATCAGAGAAGGTGACATAAAACTGTTTGTAGATGGAAAACCATTTTGTGTGCATTATAGGGTTGAGGAAGTGAGAAGTATTTAATAATGTTAGGAAGGAGGACTTCAAGTAGGAGGAGAATTGGTTGGGAAAGGCAAGAGAGAGCATAAAGTATTAGATTGGAAATAGAGATATCAGTGTGAACTTACAGTTTTAAAATTTGTGATTATGTTATACTGTAGGTAGAACTGAAACATATTAAAATAAAATTGTAACATTTTCTCAGCTTCTTCACAGTAGAACCTTAAAGTAATGATACTCTGGTAGCAGTGAATAGACACAGAGCTCAGATCTTGGTTTTCAAAAATTTTTCACTTAAAGAACACTCTATGAATCACTCCTTATTCCTTCAGCATGTGAGGTCAGGTCGAAAAGGCTGCTACAGGCCAAAATGTGAGTTTGAGCATCAAAATAAGTAATGGATTATTGTCTACCAAATAAAAATAAGAAACCTTAAGTTCACAACGGTGATAAGTGGAGAAATACAAAAATTCTTGTAGCAAAGTGTAGAAGAAATAATAGGATCAGAAAGTCATCATTTTGCAAAACTGATAAAAATAATTTAATTGAGTAAAAATCACCCATGGGTGTCAAAACTGGTAGTTGATAATTAGGCATGGTAATGCACACCTATAATTCCAGAATTTAGGAGGCTGAGGCAGGAGGATCATTGCAAATTCCAGGCCAGCCTGGGCCACACCATGAGTTCAAAGCCAGCATGGATTTTGTAATGAGACACTATCTCAAAAACCAAAACCAACCAAACAACACACTAATTGTTGGAAGCTTGAAAAGGAACAAGAAATGAAACTGCAGTCATCAAGTATCTCACCATAAGTTAGAAACTGCAAAGCACGAAATGGGAGCTCTGCAGTGGAGGAATCTGGCAGACGTGATCCGCGTCACTCAGGGTCACCAGAGAGGCAGAAGGAATCGGGGAGCTGCGGCCATGGGCTGGCTTGTCTCCAGAACTCGGCTTGAGGAGAGCAGGAAGAGTGAGGCCTCTTATGGCGCCATGAGTCTGCACGCTGGACTGCAGCTCGCACCAGTGACCTGCGTGGGCACAGATGCTCAGGCCTCGCTGGACATCCCACCAGTGGAGACAGAGTTGCAATGGAGAATCCGACTTCAAGAACAGAGAAAAATAACAGCACACTTGTGAGAGACCAGCAGCCAGGGGAAGGGAACATAAGTAAAGATTTTTTACTAACTACAATCTACAGAGACAAATATTAATTTGAACATAAAAGTATCCCAAATAGGGCCGGAGGTTTAGCTCAGTGGTTCTGGTGCCTGCCTAGCAAGTGCAAGTTTCCTGATTCAATCCCCAGTAACCGCATACAACATTACCGGGTGTGGTATCGCCCACCAGCAATCAGTACCACACACCACCACGCTGGGTGTGGCGGCTCACGCCTGTAATCCCAGCACTCGGGAGGCAGAGGCAGGAGGATCGCTGAGTTCGAGGCTTGCCTGGGCTACATAGTGAGCTCAGAGCCAGCCTGAACCACAAAGCGAGACCCTGTCTCAAAAAAAAAAAAAAAAAAGTCAGACGAAAGCAATGCCTCAACCAGTAGTAAGAGATAAAAACTCCTTCGGTTATAAATCTAAATGGTCTATAAATTATTCTCTGATTCAAGTTTTTGAAAAAAAAAATGAACCAGTAATATTTTAGTAAAATTCTTGAATTCTAGGGCTAGAGATAAATCTTACAAACTCCTAAAGAGAAAGGTCAAATTATTCTTGAAAACAACTTCTATCAAATTTGCTGCAGCATTGGCAACTCTGCTTTATATTGTGTTGTGTTTATATTGTGTCTCCTTAGTTGCTTAATCTTTATGTGAAATTCTACTCATCTGGGCAGACACGTTGATCACTTGAGAACTGTTTTGTCCAAAACTCTAAGACAGGCTTAACTTGACCTTGACTTGCTTAGTCTCTCTCTCACGGACATGTCTGAAGACATCTACCAGCTGCCATGTCCAGAAACATCAGGCTATGAAGAGTCTCAAGAGGTGGCTTTAAATTCTTAGACTACCTCTGCCTAGTCACAGAAGAGACAAGAATATCCCTCCCCTTTATTAGCGTGTCTCTCTCTCCCTCGTCGTTCCCGTCCTACATCTGCAATCCTCTCAGCATCCTCGGAGTGGAGAAGCTGATTTGGAGCAGAACTCCCTCTCTTCTTCATTTGTCTTTGACCAGTGAATAAAGCTTTGGCTTTGTTTGTTTGTTTGTTTGTTTGTTTGAGACAGGGTCTCGCTTTGTAGTTCAGGCTGGCCCTGAGCTCACTATGCAGCCCAGGCAAGCCTCGAACTCAGCAATCCTCCTGTCTCTGCCTCCCGAGTGCTGGGATTACAGGCGTGAGCCACCACGCCCAGCTGCCTGTCCCTGGGTTTTATCCTTAGTATTACGATATAGTTGTGACTATAGTGATTTCAATGGGTTCTGTGAGTCATTCTCAAAACTGAAAGGGGTTCACGGAAATGTATATTTGTAGTTCAGTCAAACAGAAAGGTGGGTAACCTGGAGACCTTGTCTTACAGCTGGTATCTAACACTGTCTCCAGGTAGTGTCAGGATTGAATTGAATTAGAGAAACCTACCTGGAGTCAAAAAATTGGTGTCAGAATACAAGATATAGGAGCGAGCAGTGGTACTAAAATGAGAGAAAATGAAATTTAAGCTTAAAATCACCAAATGACATAGACAAAATATACAGTTTTTTTTTTAAAAAAAGAAGATAACACAACTAAATTGTATCCAAAACCACAGTAGGTGAATATGTAAATACAATAGAAAAAAATTTCCAAGGGAATTGAAAAAATATAGTTATATATAGAAAGAAGTCTTTTAGAATTAGCTATCACTAATTGGACAAAGAACTTGGAAAAATTGAACAATACAATAAAATTTGACCTGAAAGGTGATATGTAGAGTCCAACATGCCTCTTAGAAAGACTGTGCAAGTGTTTCATATAGCATGAGGCATTTATCCAAAAATTGGTTATGTTTCTGGCTGTAGAGAACCTGAAAACATAAAAATGAGGAGAAGAGGAGGGGGAAAAGAGGAAACAAGAGGAAAGAAAAACAATCTCTTTAAAAAAATACATTTTCTCTAATTGTCCCTTACAATTAGAAATTAAAAAGCATGAATTGATAAATTAAGTACAGTCATCCTTTGTTATCTGCCTGAAATTTGTTCCAGGACCCCCAGAGATACCAACATCCGTGGATCTTCAAGTCTCTTAAATAAGGTGTCATAATATTTGCATATTAGCTATACATATACTCATATATTTTAAGGCATTTATAATTATTCATAATACTTAGTATAATATAAATAATGTATACATAGTTGTTATATTGGGCCCCTCAGGAGGGAATGGAAATACTACTGTAAGAGTTTCAAAGTACATATGAAGTATAGTAACACTTTTAATGTAACACTGCAATAAGTCAAAGATGCTATAGAGCAGTACTTGCAAATGGAAATATATGAACCGTACAGTAATTTGAAATTTTGTGATAGCCACATTAAAATCTAAAAGTAAGCAAATGACTTTATTTAACTTAATGTATTCAAAATATTACTATTTCAGTATATAGCCCACATGAAAATATTAGTAAAATATCTTTTTTCATCCCACGACTGAAATCTGATGTGTATTTTACACTTTTTTTTTTTTGAGACAGGGTCTCGCTTTGTAGTCCAGGCTGGCCCTGAGCTCACTATGTAGCCCAGGCAAACCTCGAACTCAGCAGTTCTCCTGCCTCTGCCTCCTGAGTGCTGGGATTACAGGCGTGAGCCACTACGCCCAGCAACATTTTGCATCTCAATTTAAAGGTAAATTTTTCATTGGGAACACAATCTCTATATGGATTTCATAGAATTTATAGTTGAAAAAAGTAGATTCCCATATTCCATTTGTTTTAAATACACTTAACATTTTCAAGTAGCCGAGTCAAGTATTAGTTTTTATACTTAACGTTAAGTTAACTGATGTTAATACATTGGACTCACTTTTTCAATCCTAACATGTAAAAGAGCTCAGAAATAGAGACTCTCATTCTCACAAAAACACCTGCAAATCATTTATTTTGCATCAGAGAAGCGAGGTGACAGGGTAAAGCCCCACAGTGATATCTGGAAGGGGCAAACGGAGAACCACAGACAAGATCTGCTTGCCTAAAGCCGGAGCCTCTGCAGCCATGAACTGGTAGAAACATTGAAACAGAAACTCTGGTAAGTTGCTGGAGGCTGAGTATGATCTAAGGTGAGTCAAAGCCTACTGGAGGCGACAATCTTAGCACTCCTGTCAGCACCCGTTTTCATGGCTTTTACCTCCAGATACTCTACGGAGTTTTCATGCTGAAAAGCCAAAAAAGCTTTTTCTCAGGCTCCAGAAAGTGGAAGGGGAAAGTAACCATTTTGGAATATGCCCAAACATTCTCCATAACAAAGACTTACTATCTGGGGGAGAGACTTTACCAGAACCTTATCTTACCGAGAGAAAAGGACATCCACACAACTTATAGCCTTCCAGTGTCACCCAAGAGGAAGCTAAAAACACTTGGGGAGGTCACCACTAGGGACACAAGCTTACTGAAACATTGGGAGGTAATCACAGGACTATTTAGATGTTTTTCCTCCCTCCTGTCTTATCACCACATCAACAGGGTTTTAGTCTAATAACCGCAGATGACAGCCGGATGAGCTACAAGCTGTAGCCAGTGTTTAAGGAGAAGAAAACAAGAAGATAGAAAAAAAAAAAAAAGGAAGCTTCTGGCATCTACAAACGATCATCAAACAGCCCGAATCCTTGCTAGACTAAAACTTCGAAATAAAGCTTTGTATCTGTCTCGATTACCTAGTATACCACATCTGGGTTTCAACAAAAAATTATAAGGTGTATTAAAAGACACACACACAAAGACACACACACACACACACACACACACTTGACAGTCTGATGAGACAAAGCACAGTTTGTAATGAGGCCCAGGTATAACAGGTCTTGAAATTTAAAGAGTGAACTTAAACGATGCTTCACATGTTAAGGACTCTATGGAAAAAGTAGAAAACATACACGAACAGGTGCTGTATCATCAGAGGATCTGTCCCCGGAGAGTTCGGGGCTCAATGTGCTGTTAGGAGCGGGGGCCTGGCCGGAAGAGGCAGGTCCCGGGGCCTCCGCAGCGCCTCCCGCCTCTCTCAGCTTCCCGCCGCCCATGAGGGGAGCGGCTTTCCTCCCCAGCCCCTTCCTCGATGCCCTTCCTGCCTTGGGGCCGGCCACCCACGGACTGGATCCTCTACAAACTGAGCCAAAATAAACCTCTCCTCTTCTGGATGTCAGGTATCCTGCCTCAACAACAAGAAAATGATTAAGATGAACTTCAAGACAAAAATCAAAAGAAAATGGTAAAAATGAAATATACTGTAAAAGAAAAGAGCAATGTCCTTGATGGGCTCCTCCTGGACACTGCGGAGGAAAAGCCATAGAGTAGAAGTCAGTATGTTACCTATAAATTTCTGGCATTGGAGAAAGTTATGGAATACACTCTGTAAGAGTTCTATAATTTCCTGGTGATAAATCTGTGGAGTCTTGATTTATAAGAGTATTATATACTTTTAGAATAAATAATATGTTACCTGAAAAATATTTAGAGAAGCATGCTCATTTAGTTCTTTTCAAATCTGTTACCAAGTGTTTTTTTTGTTTGTTTTGTTTTTGTTTTTGTTTTTTTTTAGACAGTGTCTCACTTTGTAGTTCAGGCTCGTCCTGAGCTCACTATATAGCCCAGGCAAGCCTGGAACTCACCAATCCTCCCGCCTCTGCCTCCTGAGTGCTGGGATGACAGGCGTGAGCCACCACATCTGGCACTGTGGTGTGTGGTACTGATTGCTGGTGGGTGGGAGTGACCATGCCTGGTATTGTTGTATGTGGTTACCAGGGATTGAATCAGGAACCTTGTGCTTGCTAGGCAGGCGCCAGAACCACTGAGCTAAATCTCTCTGTCTCCCAAGTTCTTTATACAAACAATGGCATATATCTTGCCTATTTAAGTGGTCCACAAATTTTAAAAAATCTATCACTATGAAGGTAATCATAAAATAAGTCATCTGGATTAGCATTCTGCTATCTCATTGCTAGATGTTTTTCTTCTACAATTGCATACTCTATTACAACATCAGACCCTTCTGGGTTTTTTCTTTTCCTCTTTTCTTTCTCTCTCGCTCTTTTCTTCCTTCCTTCCTTTCCTTTCTTCCTTCCTTTCCTTCCTTCCTTCCTTTCTTCTTTCTTTCTCTTTCTTTCTCTTTTCTGACTGCTAGCTAGAAAGAAATGTAAGGTATTAAACAAATACTAACACCTTGGATGCACAAGGGCCCCAGTTCAATCCCTGGTACCACAAAAAACAAACAAAAAACCAAATACTAACATATGTTAACTAACATAAAATAAGTATTGTTTCACACTCAGAGGTAACCACACTTGTAAAGGTTTTCAAGGTGGATGTACATGTTACATATTTGTAAGTACACACAAATAATGTATACATTCATTTCTCTGCTGTACACACAATATCATATACTTGGTTCATGAACCTAATTCACTTCACTCTTCCAGGGAAGATGGCTATGTTCAAGTTAGTATTGAAAAGAGGGCTGAAGTTGTGTTTTTCACCTGATACTGATTTCACAGTTGGAGCCATTACTGAATGAATAGTTTAACTGTTAAAAAATGAATCATGTAATCTGCCCTTTCCACTGACTAATCATAATCGGTTTCTTATGTAATTAAATTCTCCAGTGTTATGACTTGAAATGAAGGACATTGCGGTTAACAAATCTTCTGTTGTCGAGTACTTCGGCTGTTTCTAGTTTTTCCCTATCATAAATATTGCTGTGATTAACATCTCTGTGAAACAGGACGTCTTGGTTATTTTCCCATTGTTGGACACAAACCCCAACACCATAACTTAAAGGTTTATTTTGGCTCAAATTTTGAGAAGTGTCAGTGGCTGGTTGGCAGCCTCAAGTGCAGGAGTGTCTGGTGGAAGGCACAGAGGAAAGCTGTTCAGGTCACGGCGGCCAGGAAGGAAGAGAAGGAGGGAGGAGCCCCAGGAGGAGATACCCCCTTCCACATCAGGTCCCCGGTGGCCAGCCTCTTCCAAATAGGCTCCACCCCCTTCCACGTCGGGTCCCCGGTGGCCAGCCTCTTCCAAATAGGCTCCACCCCCTTCCACGTCGGGTCCCCGGTGGCCAGCCTCTTCCAAATAGGCTCCACCCCCTTCCACGTCAGGTCCCCGGTGGCCAGCCTCTTCCAAATAGGCTCCACCCCAAGAGCACATCTAGCTATAAATTTATCAGTGAATTAATACACTGATGAGTATGACAACCCTATGATCCAGTCACCTTCCATCTACATGACTTCTGGGGGACACTAGTTCTAAACTGTAACAAGTATGAATATGATGGCACATTTTAGATTATTTCCTAAGAACTAAATTGTTAAATAATACTATACATTCCTTTGTAAGGCGTTGGTTCTGCAAATTTGCTGTACTGAAATGCCAATTTATATCTGCAATAGCAAATTATGAGAATGTCATTTTTCCTAGAACTTATTTTCCATTTTAATATGAAAGGGTCAGCCATGGAAAGGCTCTTTTCCTGTGGCATGTGGCAATAGTAGAGGGGAGAGGAGGTGGGGTAGGAAGTTGAAGGAATCCTTATAAAAAAAAAAACCTCTAGTTTCTCTTTGGGTTAAGAAGTGAAGCTTAGAAAGGTTGAGTACCTTTGAATCCCTTTGCTAGTGAGGGTTCAAGGCAAGATTTTCACTTCTCCCAATTCATTGATACCCCAGAAGAGCCTCATCAGAATTCAGCAAGCATTTACTGAAGATAATTATGTGGGTTTTTTTTAACCCTGACATGTAAATTGCTTGGAAGTTGTCACTCCCGACTTCACAATGAGAAAAAAGATGAACAGACTGAAAATCACTAGCTCTTCTTAGATTCATCAGAGAATTGAGGTTACAGAGCAAACCACATCCCCAGAAATTCGAGGACAGCAAATACAGAGAATAACAAATGCCAAGAGCAGAAACCGCCGAAGCCAATAACTGGTAGGAATAGTTAGATAGGAACTGACAAATAGCTAGTGGCTGATTACAGATAATTTGGGAGTTAAAAAGTCTCAGTGACTTAGAGGGGTCCTCACTCTTTGATGCTTTTTATCTCTAAGAGCACAAGTAGGTTCTCATAGTGAAGATTGGAAGGTAGTCCTTGTATTTTGGGCATTGGGCAGAGGGAAAATATGCCTTTAATATAACACCAGAGTATTATCTTCTGCATAACAAACTTCTCTGCCCTCAAGAGGAGTGACTTTATCAGAGACTTATCTGATTAAACATGAGGGCAATTAGTTCCAGCCCCATCTATCCATGCTGTTTCACATTAAGAAAATAAAAAGACTAGGAAATTCTTCTGGAAGATATAGCCCAGGTAAAAATAAAAGAGGAGTGGACTTAATCAGATTAGAGAATGCTTCCTCTTCCTTGCACCATTACAACAGGGCTCCAATATAATAAAAGTGGATTATAGCAGAGCTGTTAAACAGATTCTAAATAAGAAGACATTTCTAAACTGAGTGTGGTAGCACAAACCTATAACCACAGGACTGAGAGGCTGAGGCAGGATGATCATGAGCTTGAGCCAGCAATTTAGCTATTTAGGGAGACCTTTATTTAGAAAGAGACTTTTAAACATGCCCCTTTGGTGTCTCTTGCAATTAATAAGAGCAAACTGTGTGGGAGTTGTAGTCAGTAAGTCCCTTTTTCCAGATGTTGCATGGGCATGTAGCACCCTACTTTGAATTGATGTGTCAGAGGAGTAAAGAAGCTCTGCCTAGGGTCTCCCTCAACCCCAATTAGGGCAATGAGTTAGAAGAGGGATTTTTAGAGAAGGAAGCCAAAATAGAGAAGTTGAATTTTTTGGTCCATGACATCCATAGTCACTCAGGGTTCCCAGCTATCTGTGGAAAGCGACATTACAGTTTTATCAGAATGGGAGGTGAGGGATCGGACCGTAGGCAGGGACAGTCAGTCCTCAGGGTCACAAGTCAGATGCATCAACTGCCTGACATACGGAGCAGAGCCTGGGTGGTGGCTTGATACAGTTGTGTGTCTAGTGTCCAGTCATCTTGCATTTAAAGCAGGAGTCCTCTCTTTAATTGCCCTTGCATTTTCTCTTAGATGATTAGGGTGTATTTAAAACATTGCCAATGACAACAGTAGTAATTTTGGTTTGTCTTTTTTTTTTCTCAGTTCCCTTTTTTCTCTTCCTCTAGATTCCATATACTGAACACAGTAAAGGCCATTTCCAGCAACCAGATCATAGATGTTTGGAGTTATCCTCTAGTGGAGTTCCTGGGTATTTACAAGGAGACATCTTAGAGTGGCTGTTCTTATTTAACAGATGGGAGAGGTCCCCGTCCTCCTGAGAGACAGGTGAGTGTCTGAGTGTGTGATCATCAATGATATTCTTTGCCTTTTGTTAAAAAAAAAAAGACTGAAATTGAGACTGTCATTATGTACTCATATTGCCTCATGGTGAAGTGTCTGGAATCTGCAGGGTGTTTCTCATGGAGCCTATGAAGACAGAAAACTAGATCAGGAGTCTTTAAGATATGCGGAAGGAGATTTGTTGAGTTTACAAACCATCTCCCATGAAACTCAAGTACTACTAAGCAGGCATCACTGTTCAAACCTGT
Source organism: Thryonomys swinderianus (assembly GCA_004025085.1). NCBI lineage: Eukaryota > Metazoa > Chordata > Mammalia > Rodentia > Thryonomyidae > Thryonomys > Thryonomys swinderianus. Next base: position 15,886 of record PVIC010026664.1, read on the forward strand.
GGCAGAGGCGCTGGTGCCTTAGTGGAGTTCCCTAGTGGTTCTCTAAGCCTTAGGATTCCCCATATCGTGGCCCGCAAACTCCTTAGGGCGAAGAGTAGAGTCTCTAGGGGCTTCCGTAGCCACTTAGAAAACAGTACACTACTGGGAGATCAGGGTGAAGCTCCTTAGGGACTCCTTGAGATGGTAAACTCAAGAGAACAGAGTTGAGCTTCCCTGGGGAAGGGTCCCTTCGCTTCCTGGAAAACAATATCTGTTACATTTATCTTGATGATACTTTAGTAAGATGGTAGCAGTGGAAATCTACAGTAATACCTAAATTTTCAAACAAGGATGGATTTAACTTGAATTCCAAGAAAGTGAAGGCTTTAGCTCTTATCTCTAAGACTGCCCAAACCACAATCTGTCTCCATTCAGAGGAGTACAAGAAACACTAGGGACTTCAAGATGACAGAAGAGTCAGTTTTTTTTTATCACAAAGTCTTTCACAGTTTTTCTCCCCGACACTCCAACATGGCTCCAATTTATTTAGGTTTCTACTTTGAATTTAGAGTGAATCTAAGAAACTTGAGTCACCATGTGACTGTCAAGGCCACGCATTGAGCCTGGAGTAGAAGGTAAGTAGTAGGTTCAGTTTACATGAGGATTGAAATTACTGTCTTATCAATTATTAGAGCAAACCAGAGAATATATGCTATTTAAAATCTGACTTTCCATGGAGAACTGCTTTTAAGTAACATCTTTCACCTTTGAAGAATTTATTTTCCTCCGTTTCTAAAATGAGAAGGGAAGACAAAAGTATGCTTGATTTACCATCCTGAATCTGGAATCCTTTGAAGACATTTATATTAATTTCTTTCCTGAGTTCTTTTATTTTTTTAACTAAAGAAAGCTCATAGATACTTCTGGGTCATGTTCTTAATGAAAACCCTCATAAAGGAAGACAGGAGGAATGTATTAAAAATATAGTGGATAGGAAGATGATCAGGAATTTATCAAGAATTATTTAGTAACCATGTCCTTACAGATAAGGAAAGGATATTTGAAAAAGGTCACTATGAATCAGACTCTAACTCAGCAGATCCTGGGGCAACAGCGCAAGAATTCTAGGTGCTCTTAAAATGTGTACATCTAAGCCAAAACCTTAAAAATGTGGCACCTTTACTATTGTCATTTAGATTTCTTTGCTTCTTAGCAGAAAGCATAGTGGGTTCTAGGGACAAGGCCTCTGCTAAAACTTTACATATTCTTCACATTGTCTTTATTTAAATAAGTGATCACAACATGAAAACAAGCCTCTCAGTGGAAAGAAACCGTCTAGTGGACCCTCCTGACTCTATCAAGATCCCCATTCTAAACAAAGGGGCCCCCATTTGGCTCCCTGTTTTCTCCTTGGGTTTCTTGCACTAGAGACACAATACCGTATTTAAACTTGTGTGCCTGATTTACTTAACTAAAATTATGGCCTCAGGGTGCTTCCATTTATTTAAAAGTGACTCATTTGTCTTTTCTTTATAGCAGAGCAGTACTCTGTTGTATGTAAATACGACCTCTTCTCTATCCGTTCATCTGTTGATTGGCTTATGGGCTGTTTCCAAGATTTAACTGTTAGGAATTGTGAAACATGGGTATGAACATATCATTTTGATACCATACTTTTAACTTTTTAGGAAGATACCTAGAATGACAGGTGGGTCAAGCAGAACCTTTAGTTTTATATTTTTGAGTAATCTCCAATTGATTTCCATAGAAGTTGTACTAACATACACTCCCACCAACAGTGAAAAAGGGTTTCTCTTCCTGCATTTGTTATTGGTTGATTTCTTGATGATACCCACTATTTCTGGAGTGAGATGGAATCTCAGTGCTATTTTAATTTGAATAGTTTGTATGACCAGTGAGGTTGAGCCTTTTCCTCCATATATTTATTTACCATTGTACTTCTTCATCTGAGAAGTATCTATTCATTTCAGAAGCCCCATTTTGGATTGAGTCATTAAATTTGAGGTATCTGATTTTTTTTGAGGTCTTGATACATTCCAGATGCTAGTCCTTTGTCTGAAGACCAAGTATTGATTTTTTTTTTTCTTATTCTGTGGGTTTCAAATTTGTTGTCATCCCAGTTTTGGAAACTTTCACATGTCTGGGACTTACTCTACTTAAGTATGTTCTATGAGCTGGTATGTCATAGAGTTCGGATATTCTGCTGACAAGAACGTGCATTCTGTTGTGCTGTGGAATACTCTGCAGACATATACTAAGGCCATATACTAAGTTCCCGGACCATTGGTCGCCTTTCTGTAGCTTCAGCTTTTAACCACTTTTCAACTTCTTAAAAACAAAAAAATTTTTTATGCACAGTAAGTTCATGATTGGTTTCTGGCTCATACTTATCTAGGAAAGTGTTTTCTCCTTTTCTAGCTGGAACTGTTACGTTTTAATGTGGAAAGCACACACATCTTCTTCACTCTCTCCACGAGATGGAGTCTAGAGAGTTTAATACCAGTTGCAGTCCAATGATCTTCACCTCACAAAGTGCTACGTCTCACAGGCTTTCAGAAACGTGGGAGCTTGTATTGCCTTATCTCAGAGTGATATAGCCCAGTCATTTATTCAGCAAGTTATGGAACATCTGTTCTGCCACACTGTTCTAGGTGCTGGGAGCAAAGGAGAGAACGAGATAAAGTCTCCCAGAAAACTTACTCTAGTCCAGGGAAATAGATCCTCCTCAGGTAGGGAGCAGGGGAGATAAGAGCCTCAGAAGGGGAAAGTTACAGCTGAGTTCTGAATACAGATTTGCCAGCTCTACAAAGGCAGTAAAGTCGGATAGAAAGTTTGTGTAACTTCACCAGGGTCTGCAGGGGAAGATTGCACTTTTGACTGGTCAATTATTCAAAGCGCAACAGCGCCCCCTGCTGGCCAAAGGGAGGGAAAGACCCCAAAGCGAGCGGTTTTGCCCTCGCACCCTGCCGTGTGCCACACTCCACGGGGAGCAGCGGGATGACAGGGCGCCCAGAGAGTCCAGCGGGGCGCGTCTCAGCGCCTCGACGGGAAGCACCGGTGTGGGGTGGCGTGCAGCGGGGGCGGCAGGGCCAGCAAGGCGAGGGGCCCGGTGACGGGACCGAGCGGGGTCGTGCTGTGCTCCGAGGCACACCATCGCGTCCCCGGAGCTCGGCCCTGCGGCGGGGGCTGCGGGAAGCAAGAAGCAGCGGGCGACACCTGCTCCCTGCCTCTCCCTGCCCGTCTCGGGCTGGCTGTTTCTGCCACACCGCGACCGAGACGGGCTCTTCGGCCTGCGCCGCAGGGAGAGGATGTCGGTGGGCAGTGCTGGCAAATCCCCCAAGAGAAGTGGTCCGGGTGAAGATGGCTTCGAACTCACTTTGCCAGGGAGATCGTTTGCTGGGAAGCAGGCTGGGGGGCGGGCGGGGAGCCTCCCCGGGAGACCGGCCGGCAGTGACAGGCGGGGAGCGGTTCGGCTCCCGGCCGGCCGAGCCTGCCCCTCTGTGCGGGCCGGGAGCGGACAGCGAGCGCAGGCGGCAGCCCAGGGACCGAGTGCGACTAAGGCCTCGGGCCTGCGGCGGCCAGTCTGCCCTTCCGCGTGGCTCGGCCCCTGCGGCCGCCGTCGGGCCCGGAGTGTGGTGGCGACGACACAGCCTCAGATCAAGCCGCACAATGGCCACCTTCTCGGGGTGCTGCTCCCCCTGCACCAGCACGCAGAGGCTGAGGGTGCAGCAGCGTGTGCCCGGCATGCCGCGCTCCGCCGCCCTGCCTGAGTCCCGGCCCTGTCCTTCAGCCGTCCGGCCCGGGACAGGCTGGCAGTGCCCTCCAGCCGACGCCCTGGGGCTGCGTCTCCAGCCAGGGACCGGCGCAGGCGAAGCACTGGCGCGTCTCGGCTCTGTGGCACGTGCCCGCTTTGCCCCCATCCGTTCTTTTCCGGGAACCTCCGGGCTGACTTGCCAAAGCTGCCGTCGAACGGTAAGACGGCCAGTGGTCTTTCCAGGATTTTGCTGGGCAGGACAACCACTGGATAGAAAGCTTCAATGTTTAGTCAAGAAGAAAAGAAAGAAAACAAAGTGCAAAAAGAAATATTCAAGAGGAAGAAATGCTTTGGAGAAGAGAGCAAATGTGCCCTGCTACAGGATACGCCACTACAAAGTCAATGGCCACCATCTTTTATAACTTTTTAAAAAGTGAGATCTGGCCCATCCCACGCAGAGCTTTAAGCTTCTCTGTACATCGATTGCAGCTATGATTTCATGGTTCTCCATGACTGGCAGGGCATGACTGATTGTCCAGTAAGCCTGTCACGCCCTAACCTTCGGCCTCAATTTCTAGGGAAAACCAAACACGAGGGAGACAAAAAGGAAGTTTAAATCTCTGATGCCGACAGCTTCAGTAAGGCTACGTGTCTACCTCCTTGCAAGTAAACGAAGCCTCAAACTAAAGCCCTTTTTATCTCAGTTCATTTTACTCAGTATTTCATATCTGGCTTTCAACAACAACAATAACAAGATTACAAATACAGAAAATAAAACAGTTTGAAAAGATAAGTAAGGCAGAGACAGGAGGATTGCTGAGTTCAAGGCTTGCCTGGGCTACATAGGGAGCTCAGAGCCAGCCTGAACTACAAAGTGAGACCCTGTCTCAAAAAAAAAAAAATGTGTAATGTAAATAAAGATAGGCTCAGCAGATTGAACATGGTTGTTATGGCTTGTATCTAGATGTCACTCCGAAGCCTCATGTGCTCATATGTCAGACCGGATCATGAGTATGAGCTACTCATTACTAGATCAGCCCACTGAAGGGTTTATAGTTGGGTATGATGTGCAGCCTGGCGGGAAGAGGCAAGGCGCTTGGTGTGACCTGGAGAAGTGTGTGTTCCTCCTCCTCACTGATCTCAACCCTCTTCCTGCCTGCCGTGCCCTGAGCTCTTTCACCTCTGCAGTGCCCCTCGGCCATGCCACCCGCCTTGGAGCCAGCCACCCAAAGACTGAAACCTCTACAAACCAGAATCCAAATGAAATCTTTCCTTCTCTAACTCGTGGCTGTCAGGTGTTTTGTCAAAGTGGCAAGAAGTTACTAACACAGCGGCTGAAGAAAGAATCAGTCTACTTAGATAAGTCAATAGAAGCTTTCCAACAGAACTGCAAATGAAAAGTAAAATGAAAAAGTGACAATAGAACAATTTCAAGACTGTTAACTTGGAATACCACAAGGAAAAGGAAGACAATACAGCAGAAGATACAGCTGAAGTAAAAGTGGCTGAGAATTTTCCAAAAATAATGACATCAAACCTCAGATATAGTAAGCTCAGAGAACATCAAGCAGGGTGAAAATTGTACTTGATACATCATATTTGAAGGTCAGAAATCAAAGACGAAGAAAAACTTTCTTTAAAAAAGCAAGGAAGCGGCTGGGAACTTAGCTCAAATGGTACTGTGCCGACCTTGGATGCACAAGGGCCCGAGTTTGATCCCTGGTATTGGGGTAGAAAGAAAAGCAAGGAAGGAAAATGGCTAACCTAATAGAGAATAAGGGATGGTATTAGACGGCCTCATCAGAAAGCAGGCAAACGAGAAGAAAATGCGGTGACATATGTTCACTGTTGAAAGAGACGATTATCAATTTAGAATTCTAGATCCAGGGAAATGATCCTTCCAAGGTGAAGAGGAACTACAGATTTTGTCTTTTGCCAACCAAAATGAGAGAATTCAGCAGTAGGAGACTTGCCCTTAAGGAAATATTAAAGAAGTTCTTTGTAGCCCAGGAAAATAATATAGATCAGAAGTGTGGAGCTACGTAAGGAAGGAATAAGTGAAGTTAAGGTAAAACGTGTTCTTTTCTTAACCTTAATTGGAAAGTTGATTTTTAAAGTAATAACAGTAACTATGCAATGGATGGTTATATCATATGGGGTCATGGAGGGCGTCACGTCAGTGTCATATGAGAAAAGAGGAAAGAATTGAGCAGTTTGTTCCATGGTACATTGTACTACACATAAAGAGGGAGACATTTAACGTGAATGAACAGCGCCAGTGGCTAGAAAGCGACCACCAAATAACTGAAGAAGGAAGTGGAATTGATATGCTGACCAGAGATCAGATGAAATCATTTGAGCCCAGAAAAATGCACAAAACAGGAAGATTTTGAAAAGGCACAAGATCAATAAATAGAAAATACAGTAGATATTGATGCAACAATGTCGATAGTCACTTTAAATATAAGTGATCTAGATGCACCAAAGAGGTTGTCAGAATAGATTAAAAACCTGTAACGTTCCAGTGCCACATGTGAATGCAACGTGGGCCTTTCTTTCCAGACTACTTTAAGACAGATTGCTCCTCTGTTTGTTATTTGGTTTCCTGTCATTAATAAAAGCTGATTATCTGCTTTAATTAACTGGTATATTCAGATAGTAAAAGCTTAAAGAAGAGGGGCTTCTTGCAGAATAGTGGCAGATAGTTATAAGGGACCAAGAGTGATGAGCTGGGACATGGACAAAACTGTAATAAAGTCAGCTCACCTCCTGATTCTAAATGTCCTTTAATGATCTGCACTCTTGTAACTGGTGTGTGTGTGTGTGTGTGTGTGTGTGTGTGTGTGTGAGAGAGAGAGAGAGAGAGAGAGAGAGAGAGATCTTTGGGAAGCAGAGATTATTATTTTGATTCCACCTTTGTGGAAACTGCTGAAGTGTATCCAGTGAACTACAGACAGTAAGTCCAGCCATCTCTATATGGTGCATGGGATCCCCTCTACTTTGCCCACTGTATTTCCTTGTTCTAAACAATTTCACTGTTTTTCTGTAGGAAAACAGAGAGCAAGTCTCTAGGCCTGTGAATTTTGCATCTTTCTTTGGCTCTAACACATTGGGTATGAACTTTGGCCTGGTGCTGCATACCTGTAAGGCAAGAGGATCGCAAGTTTGATCCCAGCCTGGGCAACTTATTGACTTATTGGGACCCTATTTCAAAATAAAAAGTAAAGAGAGCTGGGGATGTAGCTTAGTGTGGAGGCCCTGTGTTCAATCCCGGGTACAAAAAAAAAAAAAAAAATCACACATGTAGATAAGGACCCAGCAAGACACTAAAAAAGAAGGCCAGCTGGGCATGGTGGCTCACGCCTGTAATCCCAGCACTCGGGAGGCAGAGGCAGAGGCAGGAAGATTGCTGAGTTCGAGGCTTGCCTGGGCTACACAGTGAGCTCGGGGCCAGCCTGAACTACAAAGCGAGACTCTGCCTCAAAAAAAGAAAAAGAAAGGCCACTGCAGGAGTCTCTGGTCCTGTCTTCCCCTCCTTTCTTGCTTTTGCTCAGTCGTCTTGTTGGCAGCAGCCGCCTGTGAAATGTGCACATTTCAAAGCAAATGGCTGCAAGAGCTCATAATTGCTGCCAAACGTGTGTGGGTTTTAATAGCCCATTTTCATTAGCCTTGTGTGAAATCACCTGTCTCTGTGTTGTTTCCCAACTTAATTGTCAATTATGGTGATTAAGCTTGGCTTTCGCTGCCATCACTGGTAATGATTAGCATCATCTCTGAGGCTGAACTAAAGGAAAAAAATCACTCTGTAGGTAAAAGCGAATATTTTGGTGTCACTGTATGAAACGACATTTTTCTTTCTTTGGGCTGAACCAAACTTGAGTTTAGCTTTCATTTTTAATCTGCCTTTGAGATGTCTTAGGACAAATCAACTCTCTTTTGTCACTTGGTTTCCTGTTATCGCAGAGGTACCCGATACATCCTTTCCAATTCTCCCGAGATGTGTTCCATAACTAATTGAGACAGTGAGCCGGGTAATTAATACCTGTACAGTGCTTTCGGCACTGTCAGTAACCCTAAATATATTAGGTAAAGTCCCAGAAACATTTTCAAAGGTAGCTTAGAAAGTGATCTCACTGAGAAATGGAGATTTTTGGTAGCTGATCTTTGTTTCCAGCTTTTGCTAACCTGAGGTATCTTGGGTCGGCTTCTGCTGTGTAGACTCATTTCATTGTCTTAACTAATACTTTTTGTTTCCTGGAATCTGGAATGAACAGTAATGAGAATCAAGGAAGCCATCATTCCTTTTCCTCCCTCACTTTTTTTTTTTTAATAAATTTTAATTTAGTAAAATTCCCAAACTCATTTCTGTGATGCTTTTATGGGATTTCAGGACATAGCAAAATAATGAAAGACGTTTTAAAAATGCTATCATTAGACATTATCTCTAGTATCTGAGTGCCATGAGTGTCCCCAAGGTTTATGACACTCTTAAGATTTGACGGTTTCTTTTATCTTTCCAGAACCCTTTGAGGAAACTAATAAGAGATTTTTTATTCTAATTTAATGGAAAAAAGAAATTAAGTCATGGCAGCTTAAGGGATATAGAGAATCACTGAGTGTTTGCTGCCTTCTGGGGCTGAGAAGGAATGAAGCCCCATCGCAGAGCCCTTAATAGAAACACCTAAATCCGTAACCTTGCCAAGACCCTCTGGCCAGTGGAGACCAAAGCGGGCAGGAGTT
>PVIC010026665.1:0-24389 GCA_004025085.1 Thryonomys swinderianus
CAATGCCACTAGTGTGATGGGAACAAGTGCATAAAATACTTGACTTACTTGCTGTTGTTTTTCATATGGAATAACTCACTTCGTGGAGAGGTGGGGAACATGCCAGATAACAGGGAAAAGTTCTCCCTTTGCCACGGAAGCCCTTAGTTACTTCATGCAAATAAAAGCCCCCTCGTCCCAGCCTGTATGGGACGGAACTTCTCTGCACCTGAGCGTTGTGTTCTGACCTGAGTTAGGCAGGAGGGAAGAGAGGGTAAAAGGGTGGCGAGGATGGAGTCGAGACTGAGATAAGAGGAAGGTGAAAGGAGCAGAGGAACTAGGCTTTCAGAGTAGAGGAGGAGCTTTGAAAGACCTCACTGTGTCCTAGTCACTTAAAACCAATGCCCAAAATGCAATAGAGCGAGGCATAGGGGTCTGGAACATTGTGACGTCAGCTCTAGAGAAAAGGAGGAATCACTCCATCAGTTCGAGCCCTCAGGTCCGAGGCGTGGCTTCTTATCAAATGCCCTAGGGTATCACCATTACCAGTGGGAAAGTTGGACACCTTTCAGTCTGTTTCTTCATAGGCGAAAGGGGGAGACTACAGTGTGTACTTATTAGGGTGATTTTGATGTTTACAAGAGACGCGAAATGGTGAGCAGTTATAGAACCTGAGAGTGTTCCTATATAGTTTAGGAATGATGACAGGTTGGTTACGAAGATGGTAAAAGACTTCAAAGTGGATGGCACAAGAATCAGGCCAAAGAAATGCACTTAGGTGAAGAAAGAGTTAATCAGATTTTAAAAACCACTGGGACATTTCCGAGTCCATAGAAGAGCTACAGGTTATGGCAGATTACCTTCTTCCATTCCTACAATCCTCACACTCACGCGCACAAGACAAATAAAAGCTAGAGAAAATTCTGGCACCTACCCTTGTGAGATATACAGTTAAAGTGTCGGAAGAGACAGTCAATATTCTTTTACGGAGAGCTGTATTTAAACATGTAGGGTAGGTGGGTGTCATCCATTCTTAAAGGGTTCTCAGGAGTCCACAGCCTGAGTCTCTGCACGTTTAGCTTAAACACCTCTCAGTCTGGTTCTGAGCTCTCTCGCAATGCGCAACAGCTGGAGCTCGATACAATAACCCCTGACCCGCAGGGCTGGAAGATAGGAATAACATCCACGCCACAACCCGGCAGCGCTGCACCGGGCTTCACTCAGTTCCCCGAAGGTGAGCTGGAGGTCGTGCGGCATCTGCCTCCAATCAGGGATGTTTGTGGGGAAAATGAGAAGCATGTCTTGCCACAACGCAGTCCAGCTGCTGGAAGAACCTCCAGGGAAGAGACTTCAGAGGCAATAATGCGAAGCAGGCAGAGCTCAAGGTGACCGTGCGGCTGCTCTGGGCCGGTCCACTCTGGTATCAAAATAGCCACCAGAGAATGGAAGCTCTTCAGGGAGACTTCAGTCTGGACAGTCACTTTGGGCTCATCTGGGGTTTGATACATGGTAGAGATGGATGTGAATCCTTAGAGCTCTGTTGGGGGCGGGGCTTCTCAGATTTCTGCCAGCTCCCGCTCCTCTTTTCCAGCCTTTGTCACCTCTGTGGCTCTCCACCAGAAGGGGAGACCCTGTCAAAGGGGGGCTGTAGTACAGGGACTCTCCCTGCATCCCCCCTGCTGGAGTGGGGAAGGGTGGCGTTAAGCCCCAGGCTAGGGTCTGATTCACCATGCCCACAGCCCAAAGAGCTCTCTCCAGGTGTCACATCCTAAGGGTATTTTGGGGAGAATCTGCCCCGTGGCAATCCTCCTGTCAATAAACAAAACCGGAATACGTATTTCCTGACTCATGTGTCACATGTGGGTGCTTTTCATTTCATTGGTCCTCAATCCCTCATTCTTCACGTTTTAGTTTTATAGTTTGTTTAGGGCTCTTAAGCATATACTTCAGAACTGGGAAACACAAATTGCATCTCTTTAATCTTGTTTCCCTATTGCCTTAAACAATGCCAACATCATAGGTGACTGACAGATGCTTTATGAGCAAATGAATGAATAAGGCATGAACAAAACCATTTATCTTTTTGCTTACAGAGATTTTTACTTCAGATCCTAATTCAGGGGGTTTACTTCACCAATCTGCTTATACACAGCTGTCTGCAATACCCTTGGATTTCCTGGTACCGTCTGCTGGCTGAGTCATCCCCTAAAGGCTGAGAAAACAGAACAAAGGAGCATTGGGGAAAGGGAGAAGGGGGTGTGGAAACTGGGCAGGAAGAGGTGTTCGAGGGAAATGGTGTACGTTAGCAGATGTCACAGAGATTTATTTCTTTTTCTATGGGGATTTACTCTAGTGACCAAACTCTGCTTTCGGGATTCCTCCCCCCCCAAAAAAGCACTTGGAGCATTCATCATTTGCTATGGAGGTTTCTTTGTGGGTAAAACTTTCCTTCTTTTCAGAATTTAGATTTAGGTTTCACACTTGAGATAGTTAAAGGAGTAATGCTGTGAAGCTTTGGAGAGAGAAGTGCAAAGCCTAGGATGGAGGAAGGACTTGTCAAAATAAATTCCCTAAGGACCATCCTCCAAAGCATTCTTTCTCCTGTCCCACACTCCCAGAACACCACGTAAGAAGAGGCGTGAAGTCCAGTCCTCGGACCCTCTTGGGGCGGGGAGACGGAAGAGATCTGAGCTCCTGACATGGTGTCTCGGGCTACATTTTGGAACTAGTACTGACGCAAGAGGTCCTGTGCGCCCCTGGGGGAGAGTCCTCAGGGTTACGATTTGAATTCGGAGACTCAGTGATCCTCACTGATAATTCCAGATCTCTGCTGTTTTCCAACCAGGAAAGTACAGTTTCCTCTAAAATTGTTTTTGAAGATGGGAAATGCTGGGAAGGGTTTAAAACAGGCAAGTCTTTTTAATTTTAGTTTTGTATGTTCTAGTGAACTACACTATAAAGGGGCTTGTATGATAATGGTGTTTGAGGATCATAAAAACAAATATAACCTTAAAGTGGTTGAAAAGAAGGTGCAGAGATGTCTTTGGGAAAGTGTCTCTCTAGAGTCATTGTCAGCACAATTCAAATCAGTGACTTAGTAAACAAGTGCTACAGAGACTTGGAATAGCAAAAATCTGAGTCTAGTCTCGAATGAAAAGTATGTGTATTTTAATTAAGGCACTCTAGCTGCTGTAACAAATCTCACAATTTAGTGGTTTTTCACAAGAAATATTCGTTCCTTTAATCATTCATTGTAGCTTTCACAGGTTAAGAGCCAAAGGGCAAAAGCATATTTGCCCCACTGTCATTTACAGAGCAAGGCTTGGTGCTTTGCAATCTTGAATGGCAAAGCCAAGAACATTCTGGAAACCAGTGGAAGCCAATGGGGAGAAGAGAGAGAGGGTACAGAGGGCAAGTCTTCTGACACACATGCTCCGCTCGTCTTCCTGTGATGAGGCCTCACCCCATGGGTGTGGAGCTGTGAATATAATCACAGTCCAGGAAGCCACCTCCTGGCCAAAACCCTATTCTGCAAGTGGTAGCTTGAACCCCCTCAGGGATAGTTAGGCAACTCTGTCATGAGGGGAACTGGGAAAAATGTTGAAATAGAGGAAATAGAGTTTGAGTTTATAAAGTCATGTTTGAGTTCTGCCACCTATTAGCTGAATGACTTAGTCTCTTTGATCAACAGTTTTTTCATCTACAAAGTCAAGTTCATAATAACAGTTTACAGGGTTGCAGTAAGGACTAAATATAACACTAAATATGAGGTTCTTTGTAAACGAGAAGGGTGACCCATGCTCCTGCTGCTGTGGTTAAGCAGAGTTGCCTTTTTCAAAAAGATGGATTTACTATATTTTTTGAAGACCTACTCTACAAGCCACTAGCTAATTCATGAGTAAAGAATTTCTGAAGCTTACATTACATTTGTAGTCATTATATGAGATGAGGACAGTGTACCTTTAAAAGGACAACTTGGAAATGTGGAGTTTAGGGTAACGGGGAGGAAGCCTGGCCTCTAGCTGTGGCTGTGTGACCGCAGCCTGCTCCTTCCGTCTGCCCGGCTCGCACCTCCTCCGCGGCAGGAGAGGGTGGCGAGCTAGACGGCCTTTTCCCAATCATGAACCGGGCATCACGATGAGGAGACTCATCTGGGCGACTCAGGCGCATTCCTGGATGCCAATCATGAGGGCACTGAAGAAGTGACAGCCAACGGATAGAACTTTAGTGGGATGTTTTCACAATTTGGCAGAAAAGGACTCATTTTCCAACCTCTGAAGAGGATGACTTAATTTCTACATTTAGGTAGGTCAAATATTTTTTAAAAAGTTATTATTTATCATCTGTCTCAGAATTAATCCCCCATCTTGTTTTCATGCTTTTCTTCTGGAAGGTAAGTAAACTATAAATATAACTGAGTAGTCACTATTTCAGATGCAAATGAGCATAAGTTTAATATAAAGATTTGCAGTGAAAGACGTTGGCAGGACAGACAGACTTCTCTAGATGATGATGTGCAGGCAAAGCTTTGGGTTCAGAGGTTAAGTGATATCCATGACAGCTCCCTGATCCTAGGAAAAAATAGTTGATGAGGATTGTAAAGTATTGTAGCAATTGATAATTTCTAGTGAGTTTATTTCAGTTCCATCTTTAAACTGTACACCATGACATCTAATTATTTAACATATATTATTCATCAAATGTATAATTATTCTTATTAAACTAGCAATAAAGCCATGGCTTAGTTTCACATACTCTCTGATCTTCAGTTTCTTCATCTATGAAATGGGGATATTTTGGATTTGTACAATTGTACAAATTAGAGACAGTGTATATAAAATGCCTGGCACAGGGTCTAATGGATGGAAGGACAATAAACGGCAGCTATTAACTCCTTGTATTATATAATTAATGATGACCTACTTCACATTTTCTGTATCTGGGTAATCATGCAGATTAAAAGAGTTCAGAGGTGACCCATATTGTAGAGTACACATACACACGAGTTGGAGAGACAGGGAAGGCCGGTAGCAATTCAATCAGACGCTACCAGTGTCAAATCACCCTTAGCAACGATGCCCCGGCTTTAGAGATCGCCGGTGTGATTGGAAGATGCTTTATAATAAGCATATTTACATAAATCCAAAATTGCATTTATGGACGGCTCTTGTGTTTGCCACAATTTTGTTGGACTTTTGTAATATGCACTGTGGTAATAACAGGAGAGTAAACGCTCTGCTTTTGCAGCATGAAAACTAAGATGAGCAAGGACAGATGCTTTTGTGAGAGTGTGTGTGAGCAGCTTTGCGGAGGGAAGATCAGAATTCAGATGTGTGGAAACCCGCGGGAATGTTCGTCACTCTGTAGCCCATTAGCGTTCAGCAGAATAGGGTTCACTTGAGAACTGAGTCTTATCTTTCGGCCTCTTAAAGTTCAACACATTTATTCTAAAAGGATTCCTAGCTGAAATGAAAACTGGAAGCTGTCTCTAACTTTCATCTCCTTGAAATCACGCCAGGAGAGGCCTCCAGCATGCTCCAGTCCAGCTCCCCTTCTCTAAAGTCTCCTTCCCCCGATGATGGTAGTCAGGGAACCCGCGCTTAACACACAGACGACTCCAGAAATGTCTGCACTTCAAAGGGAATCTTTTATTCACCTGAGTGTTTAACTGTGTCAACGTGCTCTCATTATCAGATTTAATTGAATAATTCAAGAAGGAAATGTGCCCAGTGCACACATTGTACAGATGTGCCTGCCAAAGTTATCTTGGCTTATAGGACAGAGCAATCCTCTGATGCGCTGAGTTGTTTAGAAAGGCCGTCACGGGTGTCAGCATAACACAGAGATGGAGACAGATACCTGCAGGAGATGACATGGAAACACCCAACTGGTCCCTAGAACTCTTCCATCACATTGTTAGGATGGGATTGTTTGCCGCAGTTGTATAGGTGAACAGCAGGTCCTGAGGAAGAGCACATACCCTCCTGCAGGAGGGGGTACTATTCTTGGCCACCAGTGAAGTGTGTCAAGTGCGGCCACGCTGCAGAGGGAGGGAGGAGGCTTTGCATGTGTGAAGGTCTAGCTATATTCCTGACCTGCTGAGGGGGAGCAGACAAAACCTGACCTACTGTGGAAACGCAGGTGGCAATAGACTGAATGTCTGTGTCCCTGCAAGATTCAAATGCTGGAGCTCAGATCCTACAGGGTTGGTATTAAGAGGTGGAGCCTTTGGGGAAGTGTGTAAATCATGTGAGTCATACCGTTGTGATTGGGATTTTTGCCGTGATGGAGGAGTTTCAGACATCTTGCAGCACTTCTGTGGTGTGAGGACTCAGTGTTCATTTCGTCAGTGCCCTTTCTACTACGTGGGGCTAAAACAAGAGCAGCAGAGAGCAAGTCTTCAGCAGACGTTCAGTCTACTGGTGACTTGATCTTGGACTTCTCAGACTCGAACTCTGGGAAGCAAATATCTTCATTTATGAGTTATCTGCTCTGTACAGCAAAACACGAAGACAGATTTGTTTTCACCACCTTCACCCAAATGTTTCAAACACTGTAAAGTACAAACTATTTTTCTTCGCTGCAGAGGTTTGATCAAGTGGAACAATTAGATACATAACTTGAATAAAAAATTATGAACCACATGAAATAAAGACCATGCAAAAGCAATTTATTATAAGATTTTGTAATAGTCAGCTTCTTCTGAAATAATGATGTGTAACAAACATTGCCCAGATTTCAGTTGATTTATGTAAAAAAATTTTATTTCTTGTTCAAAGGTCTGTGGGTTGGATGGCTCAGCTGGATTTGACTGTGCCAGGTTTAAGTGGGCTTGGCACGTGCTTGTATATCTCTATTCTGGGACATGGATTGAAAAATCTGCGGTTCTCTGGGACAGCATCTTTTCCTCATGGACTGCAAGAGGGCAAACTAAAGTACACATATACAAAGTCTCCGTTAAATCTAGTACATGATGTCTCTGACATCCCTTTGGCCAAAGTAAGTCACCTGGCTAAACTGCAAGTCAGTGATTTGGGGAGATATCTCGACTAAAGATGTCTGGGTGAAGATGGAAGAAAAAACAATAAACAAATAATTTAACACAACTGGTGACTATAAACAGCTGTGTACAGTTAAGGCCAAATGGATCACAAACAAATTCAATTAATCAAATCAGATATTTAAAGTACAAGTCAAAATACTTTTAATGCCTTAAAATCATTATAGCATGTGATTTCCCTTTAGTAAATAAATGGGTTTCAGTGCTTCAGGGTGAAAATATGTGTCTTCTGGAACAATAAATTCACTGTTCGGTCTTAAACTAGGCCTTTTGAGTCCTTAGTGAGACAGTATTACAAAGTCAGGATTGGTGGGAGAGAAAATAGGTTTCCAGGTTCCAAAATCCTTTTTCCTATATCAAAAATAAAGCTTAAGGATCTGAATGTCATTTTCCTATAAGATATAGTTGGAAAGAACTTAGGATAAGGAGAAAGAGGAAATTCCCAAGTGCCTTGGAGGAAGCAATCACCATCCGGTGCTGGAGGTGAGAGACTAAGGCAGAAAGCATCATACAAGTACAACCAGGAAATCCCTGCACACGGAGGCGCCATATGGTGACAATTCCAGAACACTGAAACTTAGTCCTTGCTCAAAACAGTATTACTTCAAGTTCTTTTAGAGAAACTTCATGTTCAATTTGATGCTAAAGCAGCTTGTGATAGGAAACAGTGTAGTATATTGATAGGGTTTCCCAGAGAAATGAAATTAATAGATGTGTGTGTTGGTGTATGTGTGTGTGGCTTAACAGATTTATTCTAAGGAACTGACATGCGCTTTTGCATACTGCCAAGTCCAGAATTTGTAGGAAAACCTAGAAGGCGAGAAACTCTTAGGCAGGAGCTAATGCTAGCAGTCTTGAGGCAAAACTTGTTAGGGAACTCTCATTGTTTGTTGGTCCTAAGACTAAGAGTTGGATGAGAATAATCCCTTTTACTAAATACTGAGAATTCACTCTTTTACTAAAAGTCAACTTTTAAGTTTAGATGTTAACTAGATCTACAAAATACTTTTACAATGATATCAGGATTAATGTTTGGTTGAGTGACTGGCTTAGTGCAGTCCAGCTGAGTTAACAGGTGTTAAGTTTGATTGCAGGTTGGGACGAGTTAAGGGAAATCTTACCCTTCTCTGATGGGATCAGTTCTGGTATATACAGAATCCAGAGAAGAAGGGAGGTGGCCAGCTGGTAACACAGAGCACACTCCCGGGCCTCCGCGGGACTGAACCAAAAGAACAGGTACACAGTTGCATGGCAGGGTGGTGAGGGAAAGGACCGAAGTGGAAAAGGACCAGGTGAAAGGCATAGATGTTGGATGTTACAAAGGTTAGAAAGAGAGGCCGAGTACAAGCTGCACCACGACGTGGTAAAGGCAGGGAAATGTCCCCTCAGCGGGCTGTAGGCAACACTAGAGAAAGAAAAGCTCTCAGCAATCTCCAAAAGCACAAAATCCAACAGCCTTCTCTCGTACCGTGAAGCCCAAAGGAGTTCCGGGATCCCTTTGGTGAACAGGAGCTGGAGACAAGATTTCAGGTAGTTTTTGTCTAAATATTTGGAGCCATATGCCTGGGATGAAGTCAGTAATCTCTCTCTCGGTAGTTCTGGGACATTACAGATTGACATTTTTTAACTCCTTGAATTCAGTATCAGTGCCGTGTTACTGTTTGACACAAAAAAGATCTAAGTTACGGGTAACACGTGGTAAGAGGTTGCTGCTGTGGCCAAAGAGGAAAGTAGGGTTCGCAGATAAACATGGGGAGGAGCCGAAGCTCAGCTGAATCCCATGGAAAACCAGGAAGGGCCGCGTGGTGGGCAGGGCCTTAGAGAAAGCTCAAGTCTCGCTCTCTGACAGCAGAGCTGGTGGGAAACGGGGTGCAGGTGTAGACGTGTCAGGGGTCACTGGAAAAGGATTTCACCTGAGAAATTTAAGGTTTTTTTTTTTGCAACCGAGATTTGTTTCATATTTTGCTGGTGTGTGTGTGTTTAATTTGGATTGTTTAAAATCCATCCAATGAGCAGCATCTTATATTCAGAAAATTATGGAAAGAGTGAGATTGGTGTCGCCTTTTCTGTACAGTGTTGGGGCAGAACAGTTCTCCAGCTTAACTCTTGTATTAAGATCCATATTTGGCACTAAGGTGAGAAATGGAAGAAGAGGCGTCTCCTCTCTGCTTTTTCATTACCATGTCATCCTATATTCTATGCTCTGTTCCACACTTTAAGGCTTAAGTTATTCCTTACCAAATTTACAGATGACTTGAAGATAATAAAATGTTCCTTATAGCAGAATAAAGACAAGACTCCAGAGAGAAAATGTTTCGTTCCCATAACATTTTGGTTCTGGAGGCTAACCTAACGCAACTGGACTCCCAACACTGTGTAAAGGAAGCAAACGCTGCTGAGAGCCCCGGGGGCCTCCGGAGTGTCAGGGGAAAAGCCTCTCCCTTCCCGAGGCTCAATCACCCTGAAATAGCTATTCCAGATACTAATAGCTGTGAAATAATCACTTACCTGAAATGGTTCTTTATTTTGCTAGAGTATGTTTACTTTTTTTCTTGAAGCCCAAGTTATCCAATCATAAATCACATCAAAAGAAATCAGGGCAGTAGCCAAATATTCTGACTGAAAAATTCTTCAGAAGCCTACATTATATAACGATGTTGTTGGAATTTGTCTGTTACGTGTATGCAATATCTTGCTTCGAGTAATCTCTATTTCCTATTTTTCATCTGCTTGTTTTGACTTTCTATATTAAAAATAGTAATATAAAATAACTTTATCCAAAACCACATGTGTAATTATTTTAAAATAGCTATTGTAAAATAGTTATTCCTTTTTCATTAAATTTCATTTACAATATATGCAAGTACTTTTTCAGCTGAGTAAAATTAGGTAATGTAAATAAGCGGGAAGAAAAAGGAAATAAAATATTAAAAGTCACCAACTAAAGCTAATTACAGTATGCTTTATATCAGTTCAGATACTTTTCTGTTTGAACATCAGCCTGAGATATTTTAAAGGTCTCCCATCCAAGTCCTGACTGGGCCTGGCCCTGCTTAGCTTCTGAGATGAGGCATGTTCAGGGTGGTATGGCCATAGATGAGATACTTTAAAGGTATACTTGTGTACACACTGATATTACAGCTGAAATTTTTAATGTTTTTTTTCTTTTTCGAGACAGGGTCTCGCTTTGTAGTTCAGGCTGGCCCTGAGCTCACTATGTAGCCCAGGCAAGCCTTGAACTCAGCAATCCTCCTGTCTCTGCCTCCCGAGTGCTGGGATTACAGGTGTGAGCCACCACGCCCGGCGAAATTTTTCATTTTAAACATGATATAGTATGAATATTCTTCTACAGATTGGTTTTAATGGTCATGTTTTCTTTTTTCACATTCCTTAGATTATCTCCAAGTACTTTCTAATTTCCCGTGAAATTTTTCTTTTAACCTATTTGTTGTTTATTTCTGAGTCTGTTTGTGAATTTTCATTTTCCTTCTGTTATTGATTACTAGCTTTAGTCCATTGTGGTCTGAGAAGGTACTTTATATAAGTTCAATCTTTTAAAAAGGTTTAGGTCCATTTTTTTGGCCTAAGATATATTCTCTTTGGAGAATGCTGCTTGTGCACTTGCAAAGAATGTGTGTTCACTATTGTCAGGCGGCATGTTCTGTGAGGGCCTTTCGGTCTGGTGTAGTATTAGCACTGCTCTCACCCTTGATTCCTTCACTGATCTCCTGACAATTTGCTTTATTACTGAAGGTGGGTATTGAAGCTTCTATTTTTAAATTGAATTCTTTATTGGTATATTTTATATACAGTTCACAATCACACTCAACATTGGGGAATTTGTACCAGTATATGACAGAAGTTAATTCTCATTTTTACCCACTCATAACTCCCCACCCCTTATATAGATGCTTTCTTTTTCATTCCAAATCATATTTATTCCTTCCCCTCATTATGTTCCCCCACCACATTCCCTTTGAATATTTCCTATTTTACAAAATCTATCATACATTCTAGAACTCATTTACATCTACAGAAGACTGATCTGAGTTAGCAATTTTTCTCTTCAATTTGATCATGTTTTGTTTCTTTACCTTTGAGCTTTCTTGTTAAGTATATATATGTTTGTAATATTTGTATCTTTTGCTACATTGATGCTTTGTTCATGTTCTTGGTCTCATTACAATTTCTGATATAAAGCTATTTTATCTGTTTTGAGTAAATCTAGCTTTCACTTCATTATTCTTTGCATTCTTTTCATTATTCTTTGCATTCTTTTATTCTTAGCTTCCTTTCATTTTCAACCTATTCGTGTCTTTGGATCTGAAATGAGTTTATGGTAGATAGTATATGATTGGATAATTAAAAAAATTCTGCCTCTCCACATAAAAATCTTTGTCTTCTAACTGGAGAGTTTTTCTATTTACAATAAAATAACATGATATTGAAGGGCTGTCATTTGCAGTTTGTCTTATATAATCACATATCTTTCTCTGTTCCTTAATTTCTGTTACCATCTACTTTTGTGTTTAGTGATCTTTTTCTAGTGTACTCTCTTGATTCCTTTTTCACTACCCTTTCTGGTTTTTTTTTTTTTTTTTTTTTTTTGCTTTTGAGACAGGGTCTCGCTTTGTAGTTCAGGCTGGCCCTGAGCTCACTATGGTGCCCAGGCAAGCCGCTGCAAACTCAGCAATCCTCCTGTCTCTGCCTCCCGAGTGCTGGGATTACAGGCGTGAGCCACCACGCCCGGCACTGTGGTATGCGGTGTTGATTGTTGGTGGGCGTCTCTCCATGCCCAGCATTGTATGTGGTTACCAGGGATCAAACTCAGGACCTTGCGCTTGCAAGGCAGGCACCGGAACCACTGAGCTAACTCTCTGGCCCCCCTTTCTGTATTTTTAAAACATTGTTTTACTAGTTATTCTAGGAATTACAAATACATTTAAACATTTATAACAATCTAGTTCAAATTAATATTAACATAGTATAAAAGACTTCCTAATATCTGTGTCTTTTTCTCTTTGTCTTGTCTTTGTCACAAATTACATCTTTATACATTGTGTGTCCATGCATATAGGTTAAAAATGTTTGTTTTATGCATTTTTCTTTCAAATTATATGGAAAAGAGGCTATGAACCAAAAAAAAAAAAACTGCTGACATTTATACCTATATATTTATTTGCTGTTGTTGATGTTTTTGTATGGTTTCAAGTTCCTATCAGTGCTCTTCCATTTTAGTCTTCCATTTTAGTTTCGTCACATACTGTATTGCAGTTTGACCCTCAGAGTGTTCTAGTTGATCCTTAATTTTGAAGGATTGTTTTGCCAGATATAGAATTCTTGACTGACGGTATTTTTTTTCTTTTAACGCTGTTAGTGTCATCTCGCCCCCTTCTGACCTTTTATGATTTCTGTTAATCTTATAGAAGATCTATTGAAAACAGCGAGTTGTTTATTGCTGGCTGCTTTAAAGATACGTCTCTTAAAAGAAGTCATGTCTTAGAAGAGTTTGGTTTTTAATATATTCGATGTGTAACTCTGATTCATTGTACTGAGAGTTTGATGTGTGGGTCGATGTCCATCAGATTTCAGACATTTTAAGCCATTATTTAAAAAATATTCTTTTTCCATCCTTTCCTGTCCTCTGGGACTCCATTACAAATACATTGCTAAGTTTGATGGTGCCTGTCTTCCTGCTGTTCAGATACTCAAGGGTGGCTGATTTTCAAGTTCACCGATTATTTCTTTTGCTTGCCATTGTACCAGGTCAGTGGGCTGGGGCAAAGAAAGTTAAAATGCCACGAATCTCTCCTACTAGGGTTTGGTAAGCATTAATTGCTTAAGCATTCACTTGACTGTTGTAAATCCTCAATACTTTTTCATATTCTGACAAAGTTCATTCTGTTTTTGCCAGCCTTTCAGGGGTTCTGTGGAGGGAGAAATCTTGGAGAGGAATCTTGGAGATTCCTATGTTGGCTCCTACCTTTTTTTGGTATTATTTTCATTCTTTTAAACTGTCATCTCCCAAATAAGTCAGTCACAAAAAGACAAATATTACATGTTCTCATAAGTGCACTCTAAAACAAGAAATATTCCACAGCATGGTCAATATAATAAAAAATGCATTATACTTTTCAAAACCACTGAAAGTAAATTTCAGTTGTCCTCACCACAAACACAGGATAGATACACGAGGTGGCAGGTATACAGAAAGTCCCCAGCTTATGAATATTTGAGTTGCATGGTTTCAAAGATATAAACAAACCTTACATTAAGAATATTCATAGAGGTGAATAAAGCACAAAAGTACTGTACCACCATTTTAAGGTAACTATAAAAGTTTATTTGCAGTTTTTTTTTTTTTGAGACAGGGTCTTATTTTGTAGTTCAGGCTGGTCCTGAGCTCACTGTGTAGCCCAGGCAAGCCTTGAACTCAGCAGTCCTCTTGCCTCTGCCTCCCGAGTGCTGGGATTACAGGTTTGAGCCACAATGCCCGGCATTTGTGGTGTGTGGCACTGATTGCCGGTGGACGTGGCCACCACACCTGATGTTGTATGGGGTTACTGGAGTTAGAACCAGGGACCGTGAGCTTGCTAGTCAGGCGCCAGAACCACTGAGCTAAATCGCCAACCCATTGCAGTGTTTTTAAAAATGCTTTACATTGTATATTTGTGTCAAAGGTGTATAAGACTCACTTTGTCTGACTCATGAATAAATCTGACTTATGAAGTATTTCATTCTGGAATGAAACTTGTTGGTAAGTTGGGGACTTACTGTATTAATTATTTTGACTTATTATTCAACAAAGATTCACAATTGATAACACTACTTTATACCCCATTTATATTATATTGTACTTTTCAATTTAAAATTAAATAATAAAGGGTCATCTCGCAGATCTTCTTTTAACCAAAATTTGACAAATATCACATTTATAGATATTTATGGTCTTTTAAATGTGGAGGCTATTGTAAATAACACTCTGGTGAATATCTTTTAGGGGTGGATTTTATGTAGGTTGTAGCCTTAGTTTAATTCCTATACAAAGAATAATGCATTATAGAAATAAATTAAAGTTTTATTACATAGGTGACAGTTAACCTTAACGGAGAGGAAAAGCAAAACTCAGGACCACAATAACTAGTATATCAGGTGTCACGATGCCTGTTTCAGTACGACGCATTAGAATGAATTGGATGCACCCATTTCATTGCAGCTGACTCTTTCCTTAAAATGATCAGTTTTCATCCTGGGTTGATGTGCCCGAGTCACGTCTCTGGTGGTCCAGTGGGGTATGTAGACTTCTACAAAAGGCACTGTAATGTCATAAAGAGAATAGAATTCATGGCCCCCTGACTTGGGGGCGGAGTCACTTAATTCCAAGGAACTTCTCATCTCAAGGCGTTTCTCAGCCGTATCAGACAAGCGCACTTAATGAGCAGAACCCTTCCTCTGCCCAGCTCTAATAAGATGAGACATTTAAAAATGAAAATAAGGCAGCGCTAAGGGTGAACTGAGTTTGTGGACAATTACATTTCAGTATAATTTATGCTTGCACTATTAATATAATAGACGTAAGGCAAATATTTAGTAAATTCAATAAACTCCTTTTTCTTTCCTAGCCACCTTCCTCTGAATCTTCTTCTAACCTAACTTCCTTGTAGTGATGATAAACTTCATACTTAATGCTATCTATAAAACTAGGTTCTCGGTCACATACTATCTTATAGTTAGTAACTCAAGTCGTATAAGAGTATTTTATTGAAACTATTTATTTACACTTTACTCTTCCTTTTTGTCAAACACCAACATAATTGGGATTCAAAGACTTATTCCGATGCTGGCCTATGCTTGACTGAATATTGAATGCAGTATCCACTAGATTCTTTGATTTTCATATCATAACACAGTATACTTTACCTTTCAAATTGATTTTAACAAGGTAGAGAATATTTGTGAACAGGAAATGAATTGAGAAACAAAATGTATTCATTCCAAGTACAGGTAGGATCTGGGGTTTTACATCCAAATTTTAATCTAAATTTCTTTCAAGTCAATGAGAATTAGAGGTCAGATGTTGGGCAATATAAACAAAGGAGAAACTTTGAGTTATCAGCAGTAGAGAAGGCCCTTCTAGCATAGACGGCTAAGTGAGATCATAGTACGATAGGCAGATGGAGAGAGGGCCCTCGAGAGAGTCAGGAGAAAGGTAAAAACACACCACAACCATGACAAGAGGCATAGTTGTTGGAAGCCAGGCCCGAAGGTAAACAGGAAATGGCCAGGCCTCAGATAAGAGGTAACACCTGGTCTAAGGAAGTCTAGATAGATATCAGTCCTCTCAGCAGGTGACCAAGACCCTTGAACTCATCATTTTCCTGAGAAGTCCTTTGCTGCGTGACTTGCTCCCCTACTGGATCGTTATCACCTAAGCGGCTCCACTTGTAATCTTATTGGTTGATCGGAGCCGTAATCCACGACGTCCCCACGTGGTTGTGCTCTGTAAAACTGCTGCTGAGAAGTGGGGCCCTCAGATACCACTTTCAGGCCCCTTCCTTCCTCTCAGGAGCTGCGTCTTTCCCCCTCAATAAATATTTCCTGTTCTTAACCTTGTTTCCAGAATTCGTTCATTGTGTGTAGAGATTATGAACTCAGACATCCATCAGGTTGGGAGTTTTATTTCCCTTATATCCTATTTGGAGGTCTTGATATCATTTCTCATGCTGCTTCTCCCTCAGGATCCAGCATAGATCTATTCCACTTCAAAATGCTGTAGCTCAAAGTATTTCAAGATCAATTCTTAAATTACAGAAAAATGCTAACATCTATCTGGGGTTCTTTTTCTTTGTAAATAAGAGTGAAAGTTTTTCCTGAAGTGTAATGATGAGATAAGTTCTGAAGTGGGAATAAAATGGACGGGCCTTGAAGTCATACTCATAAGTGAAATAAATAGGACACAGATGTGTAAATACCATACATTTCTCTAGTGTGAGAAACTAAAGGTGTAAATGAGATCCAGAATGTATGATAGGTACTGCGAAACAGGAAGAAAATTCAAAGGGAAAGGGGAATGGGAGGGGGCAAGGGAAAACAAAGGAAGAAAAAAAAATCTAGTGGTTAAAAAAAAAAGACACCAGAAACAAAGCCTGTGCACATAGGCCGTCGGGGGTTGTGGGGAGGGCAGGGGGAGGGCAAAATGAGAATCAGATAAATCATATAGAGGATCAAATTTTCAATGGTGAATGTGATCAGACTGTATAAAATGTATCAATAAATACAATAAAGGGGACAAAATAAAAAATAGCGTGAAAACGGAAATGACTATCAGTTTGTTAGCATAAGACTGTTTCTGTTTATAGTCTTCTACTTTCTTAACTAGCACTTGACCAGTAGTACGAAGCTCAAATTACTTTTCAAGGGCACTCTGCATGAGAATGAATGGCTGTATCTCCCAACGGAAGGGAAGCATCATTTACCAAGCAGCAAACCCCTGTTCCTATTTATTCATCCATTCATTATTTATGAATTGCCCTATATACATCAGGAACTGGGCTACACAATGATGAAAGAGATGTGTTATTTTCAAAAACTGAATGTCATATTAAAATTTTAGGGTCAGCTTGCTGCTTCTGTTAGAAACCATGGAACTATGTGAGGTTATATCTAACCTTACAAAATATTATGAGTAAATTCAGTGAAAATAAAATGACACAAATCTTTTGTATTCATTAAATTATGTCCTGTGTAACTGTCCAAACTGTCAATTTTTCACTTTTCATTCAGTTTTTGAGAAAGAAGTATTTCAGCTTCAACCTGAAATGCAGAAGTCTCATGGCTTAGAGGTCCTGATTTTTTTTGAGACAGAGTCTCGCTTTGTAGTTCAGGCTGGCCCTGAGCTCACAATGGAGCCCAGGCAAACCCCGAAACTCAGCAATCCTCCTGCCTCTGCCTCCCGAGTGCTGGGATTACAGGAGTGAGCCACCATGCCCGGTACTGTGGTATGTGGTATTGATGGCTGGTGAGCGTGAGTCACCACACCCAGCATTGTATGTGGTTACCGGGATTGAACTCAGGACTTTGCACTTGTGAGGCAGGCGCCAGAACCACGGAGCTAAATCTCCGGCCCTTAGATGTCCTGATTTGAGAGCAAAGCATCTTTATTCTTATATAAAGATTTCTTTCTTATTGGGTCAGTCATTCTAACTCATAATCACTCAATGGAATGTGCACTTACTAATAATTATTCTAGATAACTATAAACCATGATTTACAGTTTCTTTTTTTTATTCTCTAATTTCTGGAGGAGTACCACAATTTTCACAGAGGATCTCTAGAATCATGGCTCAATTAGAAAAGGAAGCTTTACAAATCCTTCCAGGAAAGGGTATTCTTGCTGATCTAGGAAAATTCATTTTTTTTTTTCCGTAGTGGAAATTGAACTTGGGTCTTTGTGTGTCCAAGGTTGGTATGGTACCACTTGAGGTAAATCCCCAGCCCTACAGAAAATTCAAAATTTAGCTCTTCACATTTATTCCAGAACTTTACAGAGATTTTTGGGCTCAGGTTTCTAAAGCATTGGGTGTCTCATTCATCTGCACTAAGAGCAAGTTATTGCATGGATCGGGCAGAAGTTGCCACAATTTGGTTCAGTATTTTTGGGATGGACAAACTGTCAAGTTAGATAAATTGCCATTTATGAAGTTACAGCATGCTTTCCTCCACAAATTCAGCTTCGTGTGACATTTGATAGAAGCTGCATTTCAGAGAGTAAGAAAATGGCATCTTTTATCTCTAACTACGTTCTGGAATTGATTTGTTCTTTTTTTACTGCATCAATATATTTGTCCTCCAATGGCATATGTTTCATCAGGGCAACCATGTGGAAAACTCAGACACAAAGGAGTATTTGTTTCTTGCAAGAACTGTGTGAATGGAGCATTAATGTAATTTTGATGCCAGATAAAGTACTTTGTTATAGCAGAACGCACAATAATGAAGAGACTTATAGAGGGTCTGAATTTGTTGGGCTTTGGATTTATTCCATAGTAAAGTAGTAAAGCTGGCTAAAGCATTTCAAAAATCTTGGTAGAGTATGAATACTTTTTAATTATTTCCTCTTTCTGAATGGGGTAACATAGCAATTTCATATTTTAAAGATCTAGTCCGATTAAATAATAACAGCATGCAGTATAGAGATATTTTTCACAATCAAGTTCGTCAGTTTTCAGGGAGCAGGAAAACTCTACTTAATAATTTGTAGCAAAACTAAAAGACCTCATACTGAGAAGTGGGGAATTGTATAGTGACTCAATCTTTACGGAGATGGCACAAGGAAATAAAGATTGTGACAATACTCTAACAGACATAAGTTGCATTATGAGAGCTGCTTCACGTATATTTCAGGATTGGAAGGAAATCACAGTGGTGGAGAGAAAGGGTCCACAGATGAATAGTCAGGAGACTAGAATCTAGTGCCAGGCTAGCAGCAGAGCCACCTAGAGCAAAGAACTTGGATAAGTTATTTCATATGGCGGTTGTATTAAGTGTACTAAGTAATAATTTATAATCAAGTTCCTTTAAAATTAGATATTACCCAGCAGTTGTTATTTCATGGCAAGTTGAATGACCTCAGATCGACAGTTACCTGATCTGAAGAAGAAATAAAAGAGAAAGAAAAGTAACCTCCAAAAGAACCTATGATTTGGCATATAAATGGCACCATCTGTTAACTCTAGGACTATTTATTGTGGTATCTTGGATTTTCATTTTAAGCTTCAGCTTTAAGGGATATTTTTATGCAGTTTGTGACATCACAGCTTCAGTGTGGGTCCTGACAAGGATGGCTGAGAGTTATTAATGGAAGGTTTAAAATGTAAACTAAAGAAAACCCACATCTTCCTCTGCGCTCCTTTTTGTGAACCCAGCTGCAGTCACATGTAATGGGGCTATTTTAGTGAGATCTTCATTGTCGGGCTGTCTCCTCAGCGCTCACTAGCCAATTCCACACAGTGCTTTTCAGCTATTTCCACACAATGCGTTACATGGAGTAAAGCTTTTCAGGGGATGATTCCCAGTTGACCTCCTGGGCTAACAAAAACCCCAGTGGAAAGGATTCTCAAGTCGAATAAGTTAAGCATTTAAAAAAAAAACAGTACTTTTATTATGTTGTAACATGACATCTCAATTCCAAGCCTTTATGAATCAAATATAGCAATCAAACAACAATAGATTCATCAAAATATAGTCAAAGCAAGATCTCGTGTTTCTATTTCCTTCATGGAAGTTATTTGTTTATAATAAACATTAATATTCATTTGTTTGGGTTAAAAAGACTGTACTATTAAATATAGTATCATGAAATTTTAGCTTTACTATGAACTTAAAGCATTTTATATTAGTCAAATATCAATTTCTACTTAGGTTCTGCTGACTTATTCCAAATCCCAAGAAGTGGAGTTCAAATCTTTTCCCATAATTTGCTGAACATCCGAATACAACAAATTTAATGCATCATCATTTTTTATTCTTCCAAAGTTTGATCCCATGTTTTTTCTTCCGTTTCAAGTTAAAAAAAAAAATTACCTTGGATCCAAAAGAAAGGTGGTTTCAATAATATTTTTTTCAACAGGAAACTCTATTAGTATCTAAAGAAAACTCCCAATTATTGCCAAATGTTTTTTTCTTTTGAAAGTTACTGAGATAATCATAAATAGCTCAATTTTGTCATCTTTTATTATTTAGAATTCCCACTGTAAAAAATATAAATATGAAAAATTAAAAAAAATAATTTTAAATCACAGGAAAAGAGGATGAATCATCCTAGAAGAGGGAGCTGAAAATTCTTTGTTGCTTATACTGCTTAAACCTCAATAATTTTTTATTTTTCTTGTAGTTAGTTGGGAGCAACACACTGAAAAATCATCATGAGTTAAAATTCTAGATTCTATTTTTATTTCCGTGTTCTTGCATCTAGTTGTACTTTCTCAACTAAATACGGAGATTTTGTGAGTATTGTTAGGCAAGTGTTTATACAGGCTTAAGATTCTTGGATTAAAGGTGCTATAAAGGAAAATAATATTATTGTTATTACTCACAAGAAATAGTTTCAGTGATGATTTTGGCAGGGGATGGCTGCCTTCGTGTTGGCCAGCAAAGAAAAGTCAACACAACTTCATCAAGCACAGTTTTTGTAGTCTGCACTAACAACCTAAGGGCTTTCATGCTTGTAATTAAGACTATTTTCTTTAGAAACTCACAATTGAGGCTGAATGATGTTTCTTGTGAAAATAACACAAATAATGTTTCTACTCTTGGTTAAATTCCTGGTAAGATGCTGAAGACTAATAGATACTCAATGACATCTTGTGGCTCAATCTTACTGTGGTTCTACTCTGTATCCAAACCAGCAGAAACAGAATAGGTTATTCAGAAGTCTCCACAAATAGTTATTTCTCTGTTCTGAGAGCCACACTTCCTTCCAGAGAAACTCATAGCAGTTGCAATGTGTCAGCAAATTACATGTTTCCAGACTTTTTCACAGAGGTGAGAGTGGTTCATTAGTAATAAAGTTCCCGCCAGCCCCAAATCCAGTTTGGATGCCTTCCGCTTCAGGTGGTAAGAAACCTCTCCTGAGCAGCTAAGGTATTTATTATTGCCCAGAGACACGGTTTCTTAGGGCTCTATCTCTACCTTGCTGATATCCCTTGTGGCTCTACCATGTTTTATACGTTTATTTCATTCTCAGATGGATGCCAAGATTGCTTCAGTAGTTCTGGCCATCACGTCCAGGATATAATACTATCCTGAGGATGAAAAAGGGTTTTGTTTTCATTGTAAAGTTTTTAGCAGCAAGAAAACTGTTCCTAGCCCCAGAACTCTTTTTGTAAACTGACTAGAACGAGTTATATGCCATTCCTAAACCATGCACTGCCAGGGAAAGACAGAAATCATAGGCTAATTGATTAGGGAGGATTCATGCTGGAAGAATGCCACCATGATCCCTTTTCCTGGGAGGGTCTTTATGTTAAAATTCCACAGCAGAAATCCCCTTATGCACAAATGCCATGATTTATTAATGCACAGTATACTGTAGTTTGAGTAGTTTTAAAAGTTGAGATATCTTTAATAACCTCCTCATAAATACTATTCAGTATTAAGGGCATTTCTTTTCAAGAACTTGTGCCTTTTGGATTCTAAAGGTGAAATGAAAGGATAGAACACACAAAAGAAACCCAGCAATGTGTCCGCACCTTTAAATGTCCCACTTACAGGCTCTGGGATTTCTCGGTCAGCCCCACTACTCAAATGCCCAGGCCAAAAAGGCAGTAAGCAGGGGAGGGAAAATAATCATTCCCATTTTAATCGCACCTTCAACCCCGTGTTCCAAAAGCATCTTTCCTAGTCAAACGAATTAGACTGAGAACTGAACGGAGCCTTATGCAGGGACCTGGGAACACCCACCTTTGCTATGTGAGGTCGTGGTCTCTCATTGAGAAACTGCTCTATGTGTGCTCTGAGCCTTAGGTAATAGGACGTAGGCCCTCAGTGATATTAGGGACTATTACTTAGGTAATAGCGTGCATTGGGGTCTCTATTGCCTTTCGATGTTCTTTGCTTTCTCCTACATCTCTTTGGAAGGAGGAACTGATAAAAACTTGTTTCCAAGAAGATAACCTAAGAGGGGGCTAACCGGGGCTGGGCCTGGTCAGCTGTGGAATGACCGAGTGATCTCCCTGAGTGATTCCATGAGTCAGAACATCACTATTTATAAGGTCCAGAAGCAACGCTGTGCTTGGATCTCAAAGACTTCTATTAACACGGATGTGGGACAGAAACAGGAGAATAAGGTGGCTTGTTTAAGGGAAGACATAAGTAGAATAATGTGGAAAACACTGCAGTTTTTAGCTCTTTGGTTCTTGAAGCGTTGGTATTCGCTTATGTGACTTTCAGCACCGTCTGGTTATGCAGGGAAAAGTAAAGTGGGCTTCGTATTACAAGTAATATATCCTTAGGAAACTTTGAAAGCTGGCAAGTGGTACACAACTAGCTTCTAATAAAATTGGGGGGGGGGTTGTTTTTTGTTTTTATGGTTCTGAGGGTTGAAGCAAGGACCATCACATTGAGCTATATCCCCTGTCCTATTTATTTGTTTATTTATGTCTAACCAGGGTTAAACTCAGGACCTTACACTTGTCAGGCAGATGGCAGCAGCTCTGAGTGACATACCTGGCTTTTTAATTTAATTTAATTAATTTAATTTCCTTAGTTTTTTTTTTTGAGACAGGGTGTTGCTTTGTAGTTCAGACTGGCCCTGAGCTCACTATGTAGCCCCAGCAAACCTCAAACTCTTGGCCATCCTGTCTCTGCCTCCTGAGTGCTGGGATTATAGGCGTGAGCCCCCACACCCAGCATTGTGATATATGGTGTCAGGGATTGAACTCAGAACCTTGTGCTTGCCAGGCAGATGCTGGAACCATTGAGCTAAACCCCCAGCCCTGGCTCTTTATTTTTTATTTTGAAACAGAGTCTTGCTAAGTTACCCAGAAAAGGCTCTAACTCATGACTCTCTTGCCTCTGCCTCCCAGAGTGCTGGAATTCATTCAATAAATATTCCCGAGTGCCCACCCCATAGCCTGCATGCTTAACGATGTCCGCCTATGGAAACATGTTCATTCATGTCTTCTAGGTATTTTCTCTGGCTTAAAAAAAGCATTCTGGCTGGCTGAGATATTTATAATATCGAGTTTAAATATCTTCTTTGTGTTCATAATTCAATAATTATTCTGACCTTTGTATTCTATGTCTGTAAAATAGGAAATAGAATGACTGAAGAGAGGACACACAAGCTTTTACCTCATTCCATATTTTAGTGCCTCTTCGGCTGTGCAGCTGGGGGAGGTTGCTCCAAGTACCTGCACATTTAGCAACGAAAGAGTTTATGTTACTTCAAGGTCTTTCCCTGTAAAGTTTCCAGGCAGATCAACACTGTTTGCCCAAGTTACTTTAAATGCCATCATTTCTATTCTTTTAAACTATAGTTAGTTTGCTTAAGCAAATTCATTCATTTATTGATTATTTTGCACCCTGGCTCATACCAGACGTTTAAACGGGGAAGGAGCTTTCAGAATGACGATTTAACCTCTCTTGGTCTAAAAAAAGAAATGCCTTGCTAGCATGGAAACAAGCCCTGGCAGGTAACAGTAAAACCATTTTATTTTTCTGTAGACCATGATGATACTTGTAATTACTGTCACTTAAATCGAAGTGATTAAAGTAAAATTGTCTCCTTCCAGATGCTCAGCATATACTTTCTCACAGTAAATTAAAGCCACCACCAGACATTTGCAATGCCTATAATTTGAACCACACCTACAAGGAAAGTCACTTGCTTGTGAATTTGTTAGACCAATGTTATCGTACCGAGCATACATTTTCCTTCCCAAGACCCCTATTGTCCCCATTGGAGTAATTTTTTTTTTTTTTTTTTTTTTTTTTTTTTTTTTTTTTTTTTTTTTTTTTTTTTTTTTGCGGTACCAGGGATCGAACTTGGGCCCTTCTGCTTCCAAGGTAGGCGCGGTACCACTTGAGCTAAATCCCTGGCCCTCCCATTGGAATAATATTTAAAAGAATGAGACTGGCCTGTATTCCTCGGTCCTCCAGGACTAGGACACAGCAGGTTGAATGGGGGTATCTACTTTGGCAAATAATCACTTTTAAAAATAGAATTAGGCCCACATTTCAATTATTATAATAATATTATAATAGCATTATAATAGGCCCTCTAGATAACTCACAAAGAAAATTACCACTCTTGGGATTACCACATTGGACTCCAATTGTGAATGGCTTCAAAATAGTAAAAGATATTTGTGAGTTCAGTAATTCACTGAGAACCAGCACAGAGGTCCTTTCCTATAGGTTAGCCTTCTCAGTCATTTTAAGAGCCTACAAATTAAAGTAAATTGCCTCTTGGGTAGGCCACCCAGAAACAGCCAGCTTCCTCACCAGTTAGCCCTACTGTATTAAAATGGCCCTTTTGGCTAGTGTAAATGAAAAATGAACTAAAAATTCTCAAAACTCAAGTGCAGTCATTTTTGTCTTAGAAAGTGGCTTCTATAGAGCAAATAATATGTGCTGTATTTCTACATAAGGGTAATAGTGAGGAAGTCTGGGATTGGTTATTGAATATTTATTCCCCTTAAAAAATGATTCCCTGGGCCGGAGGGTTAGCTCAGTGGTTCCGGCGCCTGCCTTGCAAGCGCAAGGACCTGAGTTCAATCCCCGGTAACCACATATAATGCTGGGCGTGGTGGCTCACGCCTGTAATCCCAGCACTCGGGAGGCAGAGACG
>PVIC010026666.1:0-24385 GCA_004025085.1 Thryonomys swinderianus
TATAATGCTGGGCGTGGAGACTCACGCCCACCGACAATCAACACCGCATACCACAATGCCGGACGTGGTGGCTCACGCCTGTCATCCCAGCACTCGGGAGGCAGAGACAGGAGGATTGCAGAGTTCGCGGCGGCTTGCCTGGGTACCATAGTGAGCTCAGGGCCAGCCTGAACTACAAAGCGAGACCCTGTCTCAAAAAGCAAAAAAAAAAAAAAAAAAAATTGAAACTACATTAAAATTTCATATCTTCAGCAATACTGGCCACATCACAGCTACAGTAGATACCTAGCCATCGATTAGAGAAGATCTAGAACTCTTCTGCAATCTTGGAAAGTCCTTTATTATAGAAGTAGTCTATAGTCTACCACCCTACCTCATTCTGTCTTCTTTCTGGTATTCCAAGCACAGAAGGCAGTGAGTCAGTGGTGGATTTTTCATCTTGCCATTGAGAAACAAAGTGGATCTTCATAGGGTAAAAATTAAATCAAGGAAGGACAGTCAGGGACTGTGTCTAAGGTCAGTCTACTAATATGGAAAAATACATGGTTTGGGCCACATGATTTATAAGATTTCTCAAAATGACATAAATTCTATTTCTCATTTCTGATGATGTTAGTTCTCCCGACCCAGGAACAAGGGATATCTTTCCACTTTCTCGTTTCCTTTTCTATCTCAGTTTTCAGAGTCCTATAGTTTTCAGAGTAGAGGTCTTTCACTTCCTTTGTTAGGTTGATTCCTAGATATTTCATTTTTCTGGGTGCTACTGTGAAAGGGATTGCCTCCCCAATTTCTCTTTCAGTGTATCTGTTGTTTGTGTAGATAAAGGCTGTTGATTTTTGAGCATTTACCCTATATCCAGCAACACTACCAAATTTGGTAATTAAATCTAGCAGTCTCTTGGTTGAGTTTTTAGGATCTTCAAGATAGAGTATCATATCATCAGCAAATAATGCCAGTTTAACTTCTTCCTTTCCTATCTTTATTCCTTTTATATCTTTGTCCTGCCTGATTGCTATAGCTAATGTTTCCAGTACTATATTGAACAAGAGTGGTGACAGCGGGCTGAGCCCTCCCATACCTCTTAACTCAGAATGAAAAATGTAGAAATGTTCTGTATTCTCTCAAAGTGTGTGTGTGTGTGTGTGTGTGTGTGTGTGTGTGTGTGTGTACCCATAGGTGCATATATGTGTGTGTGTCTGGATAGGAAAAGATCCAAGATACTTTTTTAAAAATTCAATTGTAATTCATTCAGATTCAGTGAATATTGGCTCTGTAACTGCTAGTTGAAAACCCACTTTAAAACTTGGTAGCTAAATTTAACAATTCATTTTCCTCTCAGTTTGTAGTTTGGTCAGGGTTTAATGGATAGGGATTGTCTCTGTTCTGTGATGTCTAGTGCCTGCGGCAGCAGACTGAAGGCTGCTAACTATTAGCTAGCTCACAGCTGACTACAGAGGCCCTGATGATGCTTCCATGGGAACTAGTGTGGGCTGGCTCTGAGTGGTTGCCCGGCTCCATTGAGGAAGTGCTTCACCTTACAGTGACAGTGATGGAGAAGATGGGTAACACCGCTGATCCTCTCTCCTGTGGAAGGCTTAGACACAGAGTACTAGGAGAGCCACACAGACTCCATTTCTTTAGAAAGAACTACAAAGTTCGAGGAGTGTGTGTGGTGAATGACTGCAGTGGGTTGAATGGTATTTCTCAGCCCCAAGGATATGTCTAAGACTTAATTCTTGGATTCTCTGAATGTCAACTTCCTTGGGGAAAAAGATATTATATAAATTAAGAAATTGAAAGAGATTTTTACTTATTTGAGTGAATCTAAATTCAGTAGCTGGTGTATTCATGACTCTGAGGCAAGGGAACATTTGATACAGACAAAAGAGGAGGAGATGGTGAGATCTTGGATTCAGAGAGGGGAGTAACACAGCAAGTAAAGGACTCGCAGCTGCCATCAGAAGCTAGACGCAGGAAAAGACCAGTTCTTGAGACTATCCAGAGGGCATGTGGCCCTGGTGACAACTTGATTTGGGCTTCTGGTCTGTACAACTGAGAGAAAAATAAATACCCATTGGTTTAAATCACTGGTGTTGTGGTAATTCGTTCTCCAAGCTCCTGGAAGCTGGCGCAGCACTATCATTGTAACTGCCATTGGAAAGTCTTATCTCTACCCCAAACACTCGCTTAGCATTAAACGCTCTCTGGATGCCCTAGAGACCTTAGTAAACCTGCCCGACTCTTTTAGCTAGTAAATAGCAAGGTGACACCCAGATAAATCTCACATCAGTGTTTATACTTTTTACTGTATAAAAATGTTTCCTGTCAAAAAGTTAAAGTATATGTGTCATAAACAGTAAGAAATTTACTTGTATAGTGTTGGGGCAGTGGTGTCACTGAGTAGCTGAAGACCAACGTGGAAAGGGCATTGTAAAACCACTGTGAAACTCCTTTAGTCCTTGGCTGCTCAAGCAGTTGTCTTTTCATGAATAATTTTAAGAGGATAGTGTCCTATGTAGCCGGTGCTGCCTGCATGGAAAGAGTTGTAGTTTAGTTGCATCCTGAGTTACTTTTCTGCCTTCATTAAGTCATATGTAAATAATCTCAGTATTGCCACAATAAACAGTGGTAAGGAAAAGTAAAAGAATTCCACAGTAAGATGGTAATCTTTCTTCTAACTGGAGAATCCTAACTGAATGCCTGAGAAGATAAAATTAAGCATT
Source organism: Thryonomys swinderianus (assembly GCA_004025085.1). Lineage (NCBI taxonomy): Eukaryota > Metazoa > Chordata > Mammalia > Rodentia > Thryonomyidae > Thryonomys > Thryonomys swinderianus. The sequence continues at coordinate 2,724 of PVIC010026666.1, forward strand.
TTGTCAAGTTTTCAGTTACCGTGCATTCTTTTTAAGTGGAGCATTTCTTAGTCTTGTACCTAAAAGTTCTGTGGTTAACCTCCAAATTTTAAAACAGGAAAGAGCAGTGGGCATTAGAACATAGCAACATCAGACTGCGGGTGTAGCTCAGTGATAGCATCTTTCTAGCATGTGTGAGGCCCTTTGTTCAGTCTGTACTATTGAAAAGAAAATCATAGCAGCATTGGCCTTCTGCAGACTTGGTCGATTCCCCGAGTCAGTGTCTCTGATGTATTTGGCGAAAGACAGAACATTCTCACCCTTAGCCAAACATCAACTCTGGGTGAGTTAATGTCAGTGAGTTCTGTCACTAACAGGCAGCTCTGTGCTCTGCCATGTGAAAGAAGCATGTTTCTTCTCGATATAATAAACTCATCTTTATAAAAGAGAAAGAGAAAGCACCCTTCCTAAAGCCCAAAAACAGAAGAAAATTATCATGTGGGTCTCTCAGCCACTCATAGGGTTAAATCAGTTTGGTGCCATTCAGAGTTGTCTACCACTTAAGAAATAAATGGTTTTATAGTTCACAAAAGTGATTTCAGATACACTCAGTTGAAAGTGGCATTGCAGTTCTTGGCAACAAAGGACTCAACACTAATGTGTGTCTTTTTCATTCACTAGTAGAAAGCCTTGTGCTTTGACTTTTTTTTTTCTTTGGAGGAGAATTTCCTAGTCCCAAATTAGTGAACAGTTCCTATGTGAAATCCTCACCTCTTTAAATCTAGTATCATTATAGTTACATTCTGATGAAATCATTCATTCAACAAGTTGAGTTTTATCAGTGAGCCAAGCACTAAATAGTTAATACAAATGTGAGCTGCCAGCTGGTCTACACAAGTAAGGAAGAGCAGGTCCCCTTCACACCTCCCACCGTATTCTGCCTGGGGGGGAAAAGTAGGACATGATCACACAGAGCAATTCATGTGCAGGAGCAACTCAGAGTGCGTGGTGTAAGACTGCATAAAGGCGTAGCCTGGCACAATCAGAAAAGACTTTCAAGATGAGATAGCTCCCGAGATTCCAAAAGTGAAGGCCAAACAAAGAATGCCAAAGGAGCAAGAGGTGAGGACCTGGTAATTATTGCTTGTGAAGCCTGGAGAGTCTGACAGTAGTTTCCTGTGAGGGTGAGAGGGGTTCAAGAGGAGGTAAGTAGAAGAAAGTGACAGAAAAAGACTGTGTCTTGTCCCTTAGGCCATTGACCGCATTTTATTGTGAATGTACAGTACTTATGTAATTCTTCTGAGATTCAAAAAAAAATGAAACATAAGAAGCTCAAAGTAAAAAGGGAAGACTCATAAATAGAAACACAGTAAGGATGAGTGAGGATAATTACCTTTATATGTTCCCTTTTTCCTGAGAATATGGTGGAATTGGGAGATATCACCCATAGGCATAAATACAGGCTACTATCCCACCCTTAATGCAAGTACTTCTTTAAGGAAAGAAGGCTGGCTCACCACAAATCTTTTGCTTTCTTTATTAGCATTGACAGTATTTGGTCACTCTTCTGTGCATTGACCTTGACTTTAGGACTTGCACACAGCTTATTGTCATGAATAGAATGGCATGTGTTAGGTATGGTGCTAGGCACCTCCATGGGCTTTATCATTCCAATTCCTGCGACAACCTTAGCATTCAAATCCTGTAATTAACCCCTCTTTAACTGAGGAAACTGAGGCACAGAGGAAAGGCCAAGTCCTTTTCCTAAAGTTGTAGTAAGTGACTAAGCTAAGATATGAAGCGAGGCTGAAGACAGAGCTCTTAACTCTGTACCATAGTCTGATAAGATAATGATTTCATTCCTCAGAGCCCCATGCTTGTGACATTACTAAAATGTTTCAAAGAGGCAACAGGAAGGCACTTGACAAATGTTGACAGTCTGCAGAACCCCATGATTCACTCATTTCTGAAGCTGAATGCTCAGTTGTGAACATAACCCTTCTAATTCCCACCTGATGCTATCCCTGCCATGAAGTTTTCAAGAAATTGTCTTCTCTTTGTGTTCTCTAATAGATTATATTGGTTCTCTTCACTTTTATTGGACAAATTGCTTATTGAACTGAGAGAGGTTACAAGGCCTTAAAACCAGCAGACCTAATTATCCTGGATCAAATCCTCACAGTCTAGACTGTTTGCATGCTTGGCTCATTTTCCTCTTCATCATACCTCTGCATAAGGAGAGTAACTCTGAAGCCATGTCTCTGACTGATGCGAGGAAGGAATCTTCTATATGGGAAATGTGATCTTAAACAACAGCAGCATGATTTCACAGATTTTCGTGAAGACAAATGTGAATGCAAACCTCAGCTTTGCTACTAATAGGCTAGGTGATACTGTCCTAGTAAAAGTAGCTTACATTTTTGAGCCTTGCTTTAGTCATTTGTAGTAATGAGATTAATAATATCCACATTTCCAAGGTTAGAGGTAACCAGAAAGGAAAGCATGATAGCCATGCTGTGTGAGCTATTATTAGCATAGTTGCTAAGAGAGCTGCTTTATAACAAGAGTAGTACTCACTTTTTAGATTCAGCACAGAATTGTGAGCTTTTTTTTTTTTAATTTTTACTTTCTTTCATTCTAGTACTGAGCATTGAACTCAGGCCCTTTGCTGAGCTACATTAGCAGTCTGCCTCATCCACTTTTTGAGACAAGATCTCACTGGCTAACTCAGTAAGTTATACAGGCTGGGGTCAGAGTAGCAATCCTCCTGCCTCAGCCCTCCAGACAGCTGAGTTTTCACGCACGCATCACCATGCCCAGATGTTTGTTCACTTTTAGAGAAAGTCTTAAAAACCAATTTAATCTGAGTATTGTTGAGAATCACCAATGCTGTAATTACAATAAAATATTTTGTATGTACACATTTTTGAGGATTTAACTTGTAATAGAACTCTGAAAAACAATGAGTGATGATCAATCTGGTAGATGAGATCCCCTACAAAGAGAGAACTACCAAATAGAATCATGACTAGTTGCGAGGGATCCTCTGAAGGAAAGAGAGACATGTGACAATGAGAAGTCAAATGTGGCCCGCTGTGGACACAGGTCAGCATCTGTCATTCCAGAAAGATAATTGTGAAAGAAACCTGAAGGAGTGAGATTTTGACAACCACAGGTAGATCTGTGGCCAACTGCAGACTGAAGAAAGAGGAACATGATGCTGATTCAGCACAATCTTGAGGTCCTCTCTGTGCAAAAACTTTGAACAGTCTGTATGGTGGCAGAAAAAATGCATTGTCACCCAGGTCTGCCTTAGGAACCAAAATCCTGGACAGGAAGTTGCAGAACAACGTTGTCCTTAGGTCCCTGCCCTGTCCTTATGTCCATGTGCATGGCCACTCATGGGAGGCCATTTCACCCAGGTGCTTTGCTTCTGACTTATATGCTAAAGTACTAATATCACATGCTTCTAAAGTCCTGCCCTCTTTTAAGCCCTATACTCATGGCTAATCTAGCTGAAGTTATCCCTTTCTCTCAATAAAGATCCAACACTTGAATATTGTAGTAATAATGCTACTAGCATAGTTGTGGCTAATTTCATGACTAGGTATGAAGATGTTTCTGTAATAACAAATGTCTGCAGTGAGGAGAGAAATTTAGGAAAATATACTTCAGTTGGTTTCTTTTCTCAGTGTTCACAACAACCTTAAAGTCTTGTAAGTGCACTCGACTGTCTAATCAGGGAATGATAGCAATCTATTAATTTGAATTTATGATTATTTGCATTTAATTAAGAGGTACACTCGAGAAAAAGATGGACACCTAAATCTCAAAATATGGTTGTACTTCTTGGATAACTGATTGTAATTTCTTTTTTTTTTTACATTTTATTGGTACATTATACATACACATCACAGTTTTATTGGTACATTATACATACACAAATTCTCTACATTGAGAATTTGTACCAGTATATGACACAGCTTAATTCTCATTTTCCCCCCTCCCCTCCCCTCCCCAACCTCCCTCCCTCCCACCCCTACATACACAAGCAGTTTCCTTTTTTACCATCAGTTTTTTCTTTCATTATTTACCCCTAAGCCTCATTTGAATATTTACTATTTAACAATATCAATCATGCATTCTAGAACACATTTATAACTTCAGTTTCTCATATCAAAGAAAATATATGATATTTGCACATCTGTGATCTATTTATTTCACTTATGAGTATGTCCTGAAGGTACGTCCATTTGAGTATAAATGATTCAATACATTCATTTTTATGGCAAAGTAATACTCCATTTTATTTTATTTTTTTTAAAACACATCTTCTTTTTCCAGTCTAGAGTTGATGGCCATTTGGGTTGTTTTCAAGATTTAGCTATAACAAACTGAGCTGCTATAAACATGGGTGCACATATGTCACTGTGATAGGAAACTTATAATTTTTGTGTGTATATCCCTGACAGAGGAATGGCAGGGTCAAAGGGAACCTCTAGTCCTAGTTTTTTGAGGAATCTCCACACTAATCTCCATAATGAAAACAGAGATGCTGTCCACAGTGAAGGACTTCATTAAAGAACAGATCAGGAGCATCATAGAAGCTCAGATAACAAAAGCAATGGACCATTATAAAGAGCTTCAAGCAGAGGTCCAGGTGGTTAAAAACAAGAATGAAAGTTTGTAAAGAAGGATGAAGGAGGATGAATCAGAAAACCAAATTTCAGACCTAGAAGATAGGCTCACAGCCAATGAACAGGAAAGGAATAACTTATGGAAAATGGCAAGAGACCATGAGAAATCAATTCAAAAACTCCTAGATAACTCAAAGAATAACATAAGGCTAATTGGAGTTAGTGAAGAAGCAGGAGACAGTGCAAAAGACATCAAAAAACTATTTACAGATATAATGGCAGAAAACTTCACAGGAAAAGGAAAAGAATTGAACATACAGATAAACGAGGCACATAGGACTCCAAAAGCCTGTAATATTAAAAAATCTATACCCAGGCAAATAATTGTCAAGGTTCCAGATATCCAACAGAAGAAATACTGAAAGCAGCTAAGGAAAAGAAAAAAAAAAAAAAACACATACAAAGGGAAGCCTATCAGGATCACAGCAGACTTTTCAATGCAAATCCTCAATGCAAGGAGAGCCTGGAGGGAAGTGTTTCAAGCATTGCAGGAAAACAACTTCCAACCCAGACTAATGTATCCTGTAATTTCTATCTTTGAAGCTTTCTCTAAATGGTTTATTTCTGCAGATTGTTCATAAAAGTCATAACTTTACCTCTTTTCTTTCAGGGGGTAAAGAGGATATGCTTTAGTTTTCTCAACTAAATTAAAACTTAATCAAAAATTCAGATCTGTAATGTGCTTATGAAACTTACACTACATGGTATTATTAATTTTAGTTAATTGCACAAATAGCTTTTCCACGTAAATAGTAACCTTTCTTATGCTAACCTTGAAGTGTCAGATTTCAATTGATTTGTTTCTAAGCCTCCTGATTAATGCTGATAATTCTAAAAGGATTACTCTTTTCTTTGATTTATGAATTTAATCATAGAAATTGCTAATTATTTTTACAGCTTGTGTTTCATATTCTGAAAATGGAATGGAGTCTACTAGACATTGCTTCTTTTTATGGAAGCCAAAAAATTTAGCAATATGATTTGGATATGTTCTTCTAAGTTCATTTCATCTCATATCTCATAAAGTCACCTAGACTTTTTTAATTCTGTTTGACTGACAGTTCAAATTATATTGATCAGCTAAATGTCAAAAAGAATAGCTACTGTTTTTTAAATCTCCTGATATTTCCAGGATTTTTATTCCTGAGAAGAGTGGTAACCCTCCTGTGTAATGAGCTGGGTTCTTTTACTTTACCAGCCATTCCCTTTGTAGGAGTCTTCAGAGCGCCATGTTTAGTCCTAAGGGGTGATTCTCTAAATGCATGCCTTCATGTTTGATTGGCATTTGGACTTTCTTATTAGTTGCTTCATCTTGCTAGAAAATTTTGCCTGTAGATAGAACCAAAGGAATATGTTTCTGCCTTCTTTGTCAGCGTTTTAGGAGGAGAAGATATGGTAGGAGCTCTTTACCTGGAAAAATTGGCCATCTGTTTCACTGGAATGAACTGGGTCACACTCCCATGCCTGGAATAGCAGAGGTGGCCAGGGAATGGGATTATGATCATGGCTTGAGCCTGAGTCACAAGTCTCATGCTGAAAACCTAAGGCCTGTGAGCTGTGCATTGAGGTACCAGCAACAGAATGAAAAGAAGGATCATTCCGAGTAGAAAAGAACAGGAGTCTGGGAAGACAGCACAAGTCCATGTCCCAGGGTAAATGCATTGACTTATATAGAAATTATAATAGCATTGCATAGACAACCTCTTCTCTTTAGATTGACTTTTGCCTCAAGATGGTCAGTGTTTGTGAACTATGATTACAAAAACTGCTCTTCCTTGCTGTATTTCTCCAAGGTTCATTAACAGCCACTATTATAGAACCAATTCAAAAGGAACATGTTTTGTTGCCTATCTTATTATTAGCTTCAGGGCTACATTCTTTAAAATGCATAATGAACTCCATGGGATATTTAGAATGAATGTGGCACTTTGCAAAATTGGCTCTGGGTGCAACGCATGGCTTAAACCTGAACGTTAAAGTGTCTGGTGATTGCATGCATTTAAAAACCTTGGGCCCATCTCTAGGCTACCATTCCCTGTAAGCAGTTTAAAAAAGAAGAAATTCAGTATGTGTGTGACTTTCAAAGGATCTGTAAAGGTTCAGTACCTTCTGAGTGTTACAGACTAGGGGAAGGTCATTTTGCTCTCTGTATTTGAAGTCAGCCTCCCTCCCACAGAAAGGTTTTGCTCATTTCCAAGGATAAGAAATGGGGACTAGCTATTGTTGGTGACAGGACAGTGCTTCAAGAATAATGAGAGTCACTCCTCCTTTTCCCTAAAGATTGGCAAAGCAGAGTACACAGTGGCTTAGTCTCTTTTTTCTAAACAGCTATCATTACCATTTTCTCTCCAGAACTGTATAGAGCCTCATCCCTCTGAAAGTCAGGATGTTTGAGTTATGGGCTGGGCTTTGTCCCAAGTTTTGTGACCTTCAGTACACTCCCCTCTGGGCAGCATGGTGCATGTTGATAAAGTGGAGCAAGGACAGCTTTTGTCGCTGACATTGGACATGTCTGCAATGGGGTTGGGGGGTGTGTGTGGAAAAGGGCTGGTATAAGAATGGTATCTCCCTGAGCCTCTCTGAGGCACTTAATAAAGAAAGCATCTGTGATAAGGGGGAAAGTGAGGAATCATGCTCTCAGGTTCTTGCCAAACTACAGGGGGAATTTTCATGAACCGTCAAGGTTTTTGTAACTGCATTAAAGGACACGGTTGAAGATAGTTGATATGTAATGCCATCAAAAATAGAGATTCCCTCCCCTCACCAGAAGATTTTATGTAAATGCTTTATCTTTCGACCCATATTCATGCTCTGGATGTAAAATTCACTCAAGGTAGCAATTGAAAAACGTCATTTCCTCCTCTTCCTTTCTGTATAGTAGATTTTCCTTTGCTTTTTTAAAAATCTAGTTCTCAGTTTTCTTTCCCCACAGAAAACATACCAAATGTATACACTTGTAAACATACATTTATGCAAATGCACACATACACAAATTCATATAAATAAAATACATATACATAGATACACTCAACCATCATCTGATGAGAAAATACAATTCTCTCAAAGCCACTAAGCTAGAAGTACAAAGATTTGTACTTCTCGACCATTGGGAGATGTAGCTCCTCTACAGGAATCTCTGTAAGCAGGAAAAGATATGGGAAGAAGACATGAATGGCTATAAAATGTGGAAAATACTGTTTGTGGATTTCATGTGCTTAGAGCCACATAGATGAAAATGCTTCTTTTAACCTGAGGGAGACATTACAGATGTGAGGAAGACATTCCCTTCAGTGTGTGTATGGCTGATGTATGAAGTAAGGGCACATCACTCCTGAACCCATGTTTACTTCTTGCCTTGTGAATAGCGTCCACAGGGCAACAGTGGGAAGATGTTACAGACTAACATCCAGCAACATCATCATGAAGACTTCAAGAAGCAGTGCACTAAGAAAATGATTTATTTTGTAGATCAAAAGAAGGATTTACAAAAATGATGTCAGCCGATGGTGGGACAGGGACAGGTTATTAAGGTTTTTCCATAGTTAAAGAATCAGAAATATCAAAGGAGAGATCTGGCAGATGCAGGAAACTTTTAAAATCAAGGCAAGTCTCCTAAGAAACAATGGATGGAAACCAAAAAGGCAGTACCAAAATTAAACCCCAGCTTGGAACCACCAAATAATTCACACTAAAGGAAAAGTAAATTGACCAAGTAAAAAATAAAATTGAGTAAGGCTGGGCATGGTAACGCATGCCTGTAATTCCAACACTTGAGAGGCAGAGGCAGGAGAATCACCACGAGTTTGAGGGCAGCCTGGGTTATATAGGTCATGAACAGCCTGAACTACAAATCAAAATAAATTGATTAACTAATTAAATTAAATTGAAGTATATTCCAAGAATAAGAAAGGAAGAAAGGTAATGAAGCAGAAGGGGCCAGGGATGTAGCTCAGTGATTCTGGGGTTTGCCTTGCAAGACCAAGTTCAATCCCTGGTAAACACACACCACATTACCAAGCATGGTGGCTCACACCTGTAATCCCAGCACTCAGGAAGCAGAGGCAGGAGGATTGCTGAGTTCGAGCCTTGCCTGGGCTACATAGTGAGCTCAGGGGCAGACTGAACTATAAAGCGAGACCCTGTCTCAAAAAGAAAACAAAAACGAAAATACACACACATAAAAGAAAAGGAATAAAGTAGAAGAAAATAAATATGATTACTATAGAGGAGAATATTAGTTATACAACTTTCTAAGAGTTACAAAAATTCCTGATGAAGAAATTAGAACTAGGTCTAAGATATCAAAGATACAGTGATAACAGCAAACGAAGTCACTGGCACTGCTAAAAGACAACCAACAACATGGGAAAAAATCTTTACTACCTGTTTATCAGACAAAGGGCTATTATCTACAATATATAAAGAACTTAAACAGATCAGCCTCCCCAAGTTTAAAGACCCAATTCAAAAATGGGCATCTGAAATGAACAGACACTTCTCAGAGGCAGAAGTCAAAGCAGCTAAGATGCATATGAAGAAATGCTCAACATCACTGGTCATTTGAGAGATGCAAATGAAAACAACACTGAGATTCCATCTCACTTCACAAAGAATGGCCGCTATTACAAAACTGACCAACAATAAATGCTGGCAAGACTGTGGGGAGCAAGGAACCCTTCTCCACTGTTGGTGGGATTGTAGACTTGTGCAACCATTGTGGAGATCTGTGTGGGGATTTCTCAGAAAACTAGGACTAGGGGTCCTATTTGACCCTTCTATCCTCCTGCTAGGAATATATCCAAAAGAATTTTAAAAATCACATTGGAAAGACAGATGCACACCCTTGTTCATAGAAGCTCAGTTCGTGATAGCTCAATTTTGGAAACAACCCAAATGCCCATCAACTGGAGAGTGGATAAAGAAGATGTGTTTTTTTTTAATAAAATGGAGTATTATTCTGCCATAGAGAATGACAAGATTGATTCATTTATGTGCAAATGTATACACCTGGAGGACACGCTAATAAGTGAAATCAATAGATCACAGATAGGCAAATACTGGATCTTTTCTTTGATATGAGCACTGGTAGATGCAAATGAGCTCTAGAAAGTATGACAGTTTTTGTAGAATGGGAAGTTTCCAAAGGAAATTTGGTGTGGGAATGTAATGAGGGGAAGGAATAAATAAGACTCTGAAAAAAAATAAAAGAGCATGTATATAGAGGGTGGGGAGGTGTGGGTGGGTAGGGATATGGGTAAAATTGAGATTTAACTTGTGTCGTATATTGGTACAAATTCCCCGATGTTATGTGTGATTGTGAAATGTATATAAATTGTACCACTAAAGATTTTTTAATTGCATTCTTTATTGGTACAATTTGCATATATCTCACAATCACAGATAACATCGGGGAATTTGTACCAATATATGACACAGTCAATTCTCATTTTTACCCATATCCCCACCCACATCTCCCCACCCCCTATATACATGCTCTTTTATTTTCTTTCAGAATCATATTTATTCCTTCCCCTCATTACATCCCCCACACCAAATTTCCTTTGGAAATTTCCCATTCTAAAAAGATTGTCATACTACTAGAGCTCATTTGCCTCTGCCAGTGCTCATATCAATGAGAAGATCCGGTATTTGCCTATCTGTGCTCTATTGATTTCACTCCTTAGCGTGTCCTCCAGGTGCATCCATCTGCACATAAATTAACCAATCTTGTCATTCTTTATGGCAGAATAGTACTCCATTTTATTAAAAAAACACATCTTCTTTATCCACTCTCCAGTTGATGGGCATTTGGGGTGTTTCCAAGATTGAGCTATCACAAACTGAGCTGCTATGAACAAGGGTGTACATCTGTCTTTCCACTGTGATTTTCTAAGTTCTTTTGGGTATATTCCTAGCAGAGGGATAGCAGGGTCAAATGGGACCCCTAGTCCTAGTTTTCTGAGAAATCTCCACACAGATCTCCACAATAGTTGCATGAGTCTGCAGTCCCACCAACAGTGGAGAAGGTTTCCTTTCTCCCCACAGCCTCATCAGCATTTATTGTTGGTCCAATAAATAATTTTTAAAAGATACAGTGATAAGCAGTCTTTAGAGTTACATATATTGAAAGTTTTCATAGAGACCCAGAAGCAGTGCAGAAACCACACACAGATAATCCTGAGAAAGTAGAGGTTACTAGTGTGAAAACACACACACACATACACATATCTTATAAATAAGCAATCAATAAAACAGAAAACTAGAGAATATCTTGAATTTTTTGAAAAGTGAATACTAGGAATATTTGATCAGAGAAGCACTACATGTTAGATGGAGAAAGCTAAGAGTGTTATCACTTAATTTATACCTCACACAATGTATCATATACCTTCTCAGTTTGTTCCAGCCAATGAAAGCTAAACACAAAGTAGTCAAAAATGAGAAGATTATGCTATAAAAAGACTAGGAGCTTAACTTTGGAACAGTTAACATATGAAAGGTTTCCAGACATCATTGGTGAATTGTAAAATACAATTACAAATATTAGATTAAAAGGCAAACTTTATAAATCATTATAACTACTTATATCTAAAATGACAGATATTTATCTACAAGAACCAGAGAGAAACAGATAAGAGATATAGGAAAGAGAGACTGGAGATTTAAAATTGTAAAATTACACATATTATATAGAAGCAACTTAAAAATTACTACTTTAGTCTTCATTTTGATAGTAAAGAAAATGTGGTTGAAGAATCAAGGAAAACAAAAACAATTCCAAAGTATATATTTCTTACGAAACCTTGAGAAGTGAGATTGTAATTCAGTAGTAACAGAATATACTAAACAAATAGAATAATCAGGTTAATTTAAAAGGCTCAATCTAATTATTTACTAATTCTCACATGGAAACAGTTATGTAGTTTCTTGGCACACTTGAACGTGCAGAATACCATTTAGAGACAGACCATTGCCAGAGAAGGAATGTTTACTAGCAGGTACAGTTACCCAGAAAAGATGGACTATCCCCAGGAAATTATAAGGTATAGAGTAGCTTGTGTGAGCCAGTTTCTGATATGCCATATGGGTGTCATGACAGCATAAGCCTCGTGGCAAAGATACATCGTCTGACTTGTTTGAGCCAAATTTGACCTGTAGAAACTATGAAATTTGACACCTTACTAATTTTAAAAAACATTTTGACAATCTTGTAGAGCCTGAGCTTCCTCTTGAGTGTTTTTAGCACGCATAATCTACACTGGAAGGTTTAGCACATGATTCTATTTATTATTTCCTGCCTTATCAAATGTTTCTTCCAGAGAAAACCTCTAGTGTGGAGAGAAAGATGAAGGTGTTCTTTGTTGCTCTTGGTACATGTTTTAATATTTCAGGGCCACCTTTGCTTCATTTCTTCCCCCAGTGCCAGAAACACTTGATCTGCCTGAAGGCAGTGAGGGTAGATCAGATGATTCCCTGAGATTCCTTCCACCTCTTAAGATCTATCAACATTTCTGGGTGGTTGTGTGTACGAGAGAGAGCACAGTTCTTCAGGGCCAGGGCCTCAGATTGATTCTTCTACCCACCTCCTTGCTGAGTAGTAAACATCGTTGATGCTTCATAGAGACTTGTGCTTTGTGGCTCCTCCTTTATCTAATAGGGCCGAAGTAAACCAATTAGGACATAGGAGATAAGACAATAGAAATTACAAAATAAAACATCCCACTAACAGATCTGCATCTAATATGGCCTGAAATCCATTCAGAGGTCTCTAGGTTGAGTTTCCTTCCTTGTGAAATGGGAAGTTGCGACAAGATTGGGGGCTATGGACTGGCTGTTGATCAGACTCTTGAGCAGGGATGTGTTAGTAAGACCTCCAGATTGGTCATGACTTAGTTATTACTTATTTAAACTATTAGAAAAGGGATGTGTCCCCAGTGCTCACCAACCCTTCTTCCTTCTCCGAGGCCATGCCTCTCACTTCTGCTATCCTTATACACCTTTGTGGTCATGTGATATAAATAAATAGGCAGGAGAAGGCATTAGATTTTAGGTTTAAAATGAGCTCCTCTTTCCTTCAAACTCCAGACAACCAGCAGGCAAAGGTAGTGTGTGTGTGTGTGTGTGTGTGTGTGTGTGTGTGTGTACACACATTGGAGGTTAAAAATTATTCTACTAATTAGAATGGATTGATGTGAGAAAATAAGTCAACCCAGAAAGGCACACCAGAGAAATTCCAAATGGGTTTAAAATGAAAATAGAAAAGTGGAATCAACATTCTTGCTCCCAGTGCCTTCCTTTCACCATCATTAGTTTGGCCTAAACTATACCAAAATGGTCCTAATCTCCTCAGTCACAGAGCTATTACAGGTTGTCTAACTTGGTTAAATTCTCTTCTGCTCTTATTGTTAATGATTCAACATTCCATGGCCTGTTTCAGGTGTTCTCGGAGGGCACCTTCCTTAAAGGTCAGTTAGTAGCCAGAAATCGGCATCCAATATCAGGATCGCAGATTCCCCTGGTGGGGCTTGGAAAAATAAGTACTTACTAGGCCTGGTGCTCCAAAGGCTCAGCTCAGTGGAGGGAGACCCCATTTGGCAATGCCAGGAAGAGCAGTGAGGCTGCTAGCAAACAAGATCAGGCAGGGTATGTGGCGTCAGGGACAGTGCTCCAAAAGAGGACATGCACTGCTTAGCAGAGGGTTCAGAATTCCCTATAGGCAAAAGGGTACTGTACCCTATGTGCATGTGCTTGCAGGAGCCTTAACAGGTAGGTTTTATTATCACCAAGTCAGCGATGAGGAAACAAGTTTGAAGAGATGGGGAAAAGCCCCAGTCTCAGAGTATTTTTAGAGGCTGCACAATATTTCATGAGTGGCCTATTACTATTCTCTGCACACCATTTCTGGTGAATGATTTATGCATTTTACTCATTTATTATGATGTTGTGATTTCTGAAAATAAGGTTCCAGGAAGTGTTGACATGAGAGGCCTGTTGCCACTTGTGTGAGGTTGAGAGTAATATTCACAAGGAGGTAGTGCACATGTGCCAAGAGGGTGTGTAGGCCATGCCCAGCACCCTGCTTCCTGTCTTTTTTTATAGTTTTGCTAAAGAGAGATCATTTCATGACATTACTTGGAAGAGAAAAAAGGAAGTTTTGTGAACAAACAGAAGAGTGATGAGTAAGTGGGATATTAATGTATTCAGCAAAGCACTATACATTTTAAAATAATTGTCCTCTAAGTCCTAAGATTCTGTGGAAATTCGGTGGAGGATTTATTGTATTTTTCCACCCGCAAACCAAGAAGTAGACGATTCATGTACTGAGAAAGAAAAAAAAAAAACAATGACTTTCTTTTTCCTCTCACAACATGCAGTTACCAGTTTAGGTTTCTATTTTTACCCTACTTTAGTCCCTGAGCATGTCTTTCCTTATTTAGGAAGCCTGCAACTTCAAAAACATTGCATCATTTTCTTACCTTTCTGCTAACTATAGTAGATGATGTCTATACTTCTATGCCTAGGGATTATTTTAAGCAAGATTGAGAGCAATTCAAATAAGATGCTTGCATAATGTTTTAGGTTTTTATGCTCCATGAAAAAAATCTGTTTTTTTTTTTTTGTAAATTGTAAAAACAATCTTCAGTTTATCTCATACTCTGACAAATGGTGTTGGGTCTGACACACACACACACACACACACACACACACACACACACACACACACACACTAATCCCTCCATGATGTTTGCAAGCAGCGAGAGCCAGATAGACATAAATGTAGAATTCAGGTGATGTGCAGTGGGTTTCCTCTGTGGGGCCATGTCTCACTAGGCTCAGAGCCATAGTCTGGAGGATACAGACCTAAGTGTCAGGTGCTTGGTGTTCTTGTGTTGGAGTTGTTCCATCAGACAAGTGGAGGTAGGTGCCTAAGGGCAGAAACCCATATCTCCTTAGTCTCTACCTCTTGGCCCAGGTCCATGGTTTGCTGTACTGATCCTGAGACACCATATCATCTGCTATACCCTACAGAAACATCTCTTTCAGTGTCTATTCTGTCTTTTATCCACTGTCTTCCTCTATTTGCAAAGCTACCAGCGTGGTTTAGGCCTTTTCTACCTTGATTAATTCACACTCATTTCATAGGTCAGTGATGGTGAACCTATGGCACGCATGCCACAGGGAGCTGCCTGTATCCCTGAAAGCTCTAAAAGGTTCACCATCACTGCTCCAGCATGTGCCTTGCTCTGCTACCCTTTCTTATATACTGTTTGCTTGTGTCACTCTCCTGTTCAGAAGTGCTCAGCCATTTGCCATTGCTACACAAAGAGGAAATTTCCCTAAGATTGTGATAATTTCATGAGGAACCTGCCAGCTGTCCACTGCACATCTCTTGTTGCCACAGGAACATTCCTATTCTTCTCAAAATTATTCACTTACTGTCTGCTCAATGTGCTGCTGTTTCTTCATCTTTGGGCCCAATGTTTATGGTGCACCATTGACATAGATAACAGAAGAGACAGGACATGCTGGCTGCCCCTCCTGCCTTCACATGCTGAATTTAACTTTTGTGTAGCTGTTCAATAGTGACAGCACTTCCATGTCTCTATGAGTGCTCTACATAAGAATGCACTGCATTCCTCTTAATTCTCTTAATGGATTGAAAAATACAGCAATCATGGTGATGAGCAGAAGACTCCATGGAAATGAGGCAAAGTTGGGCAATTTTAGGGGTGCTGACCAGTGGCAAATTTGCATTCTCTACAGATCCTCTTTGGATTTAAGCTAATAACTGAAAAAAGAGGATCAGAAAATGGCAAAATGCAAGAAAACTACCATTGAAGATTAATCTAAAGGTTTGAAATAATGGGATGGGCATTTGATGGGACGTTGGTGTGTGTTAAATTATTACTTGACTTGTGTGATTGACCATGGCACACCTTTGTACTGACATAGATCTGATGTGAGATGACACGCTGATGATAGTCATCAATAATCTGTAGCTTTGCCCTTGCTTTTACTTGTCATCTGTCCATTCACTGTTGTCTCTCAAGAAGTTGTCAGTTGGGACTCATCAGGATCTATTCTAGTTGTTTTCAGTTGTTTCTAAATTTCACCTTATCCTCTCTTTAGGCTGCTTTGAAATTGTAGTCGTGCATACTATGACAATTAACATGTACTGCTTGATTATACTGTGTATATATCTTCCCTTTATCAACTAAAATACTAATTCCTTAAAGGGTGGGCTGCCAGTTTGTCCAGAATACATTGGGGGAGCAGAAGGCTACTTTAGTTACCTTTGAATTCTAGGATACAGCTTTGCTTCCTGTGAGGTAAATATTTTGAAGCTTTAAAGTTCCATTCAACATTCTTTTGGGGCACTGAATCCCTTCAGTATACTACAACTGAACGTTAAAAATTATCTTACTCACTATACATGAGTCTAGCTCAAACTTAACTTGAACTGGAATGTGGGAGTGGTGTTACATTGTCTTTACCTTCACGTCTTTCTATATGGTAATAAGGGGCTCCATAATTAATCATTGTGTTCCAAGCCATCCTAATGAGGAAGTCAATTTATAAAATGCCGAGAGATGTAGTAATTCACATCTTTTTTTTTTTTTTTTTTTTTTTGTGCTGCCCTGGAGGGAGTTAGTACTGATCTTGATTGTGAGAAGTTTTTGGTGTTGAAATTCCCAAGGAAGAGTTGCTAATAATTTAGATATCCAGACATTAGACGAGGTTTCCTTTGTGTTGGTGTTAGCATTCATGTCTTCTAGATAATTTATAGAAGAGTGTAATTTCCTCTAAAAGATATCTGTAAGCAAGGACACTTGCCAATCCAATTACATTTTCAACTTCTCATTCCTTTTTCTGTAACCTGCAATAATTTTGCTGGACTTTGCAAAGAAAAAACATGATCTCATTATTATTATTATATCTTTGCTCAGTCAATGCTAATTTTAGTTTTAATGTTCCCTCTATCGTATCTCCACTTCTATTGATTTGGTAAGAGTTACCTTTAATCACTTTGAAGTAAGTAATGCATTAAGATTGCCCAGGGCTAGCCTATATTTGGAAAAGTCACTCCATTTAAGAATTAATTTAACAAGAGGCTATTACACATTTTGCTTTGGAAATTCACCAGGATTCTTCCCATCTCTGTGAAAGCATTTATTATCCAGGAGAAATTAGGTCTAATTTTAGAGAATACCACAGTGAGCAAAATTTCTTGAATTTCCCAAAATCTCCACTATTCTAATTATAGTAATAGTGTTTAAAAATTTACTGACTTTCTGTGAAGGAAAAAAAATGGGTAGCAGATGTAAATAAAATACCACCACCTAGCTTCAGATACTCTGTTTGAAGGCCATTTGAGTAAAAATATAGGCATAGAAAGGAGGGTGTTGTTAATTAAAGGCAAGAGGACATTATACTTTCATGTATAATCCTGCCTTTTTTTTACTGTGTTTATGGATTGCCTGGGATGGAGAAACCAATCAGACTGTGTTTCATTGAAGGAAGAAGGAGCGAGGACCTTGGACACCTTTCACTGTCCTTTATTGACATAGAGATTGGAGAAGTGAAATTGTAGTTAGATACTAGGGTTGTGGTGTCAGCAGACAATTTTTCTCCTTTAGGATAGGTAGAGATTCTGACTTTTTTAAACAGGTAGGATGAAGTAGATAGATTAATGATGTCAGAGAGCATGAACCTCAGAAGGGAAAAAGTCAAAATGCAAACATGAGTGTCATTATCCTCAGTATTCACATTATTTATTCATACTTTAGCCTAAAATACATTTTGCTCTCCTTGCCTAGAAACTGCACCAACAAAGACACCTATGAAACAGGCTCTCTCATGCCTGGTTGATGAAGTCCTGGGTTTGGGTTTCTTCAAAGCTGTAGAGATAGTGAAAAGCGATGAAGTCTAGTGTCTCACACATTGTCTGTGTGCTGATGACCACCTGTCAGCTGGACCCAGTGGCTACACATTCATAGCTCTGCATCATCAGCTCATAAGTTTCAGTTGTTCTGTAAAAGCAAAAGAAACCTAGCTAATGCTCGTCACCCTTTATTGCTCTGTGGTTGACCTATTCTTTCATGGGGGTTAAGGGATTATTTCTGATTCTTGCTAAAATCAAAGAAAAACTGAGAAGAAAATTCATTTGTTGCTTAAAGTAGAAGCTCCCTGTATGAATAAATAGTACGAAACCATCCTTCCTTTTTGGCCAACAGGCAGTGACATCATGCCACCACTTAATGCCAATCATGAAAATGTCTCCTAGGTGAAACTCCACTGATTTTTCTTTCTAGAGCTCCTCATTTCTTTTTTTAAATAAATACATGGGCCATGTTTAAAATGAAATTTTATCCAAAATGAATATTGAGCCCACTCACTCTAGACCATCATTCTTACCTTCTTTTGGGGATAGGTATGTATGTATAAAACAGCAAATTTATCCAAAATTTTCAAGAGTAGTAGGAGAGGCTATAAATAGTCTTCATCAAGATTTGACAATTCTTCACATTTTACTTCACTTGCTTCTCAGTCTTCCCTTTTATTCCTTTTCTTTACTTGCTTTTTCTCTTTGGCTTTCCCTCTCCTTGTTTTTTTTTTTCACTGTCCATTACATATATACTTTTGAAAACTATTTGATAGTAAGTTGGGATATCTTTCTTGCACTATATAGAATCCTCAGTATTTGTTTAGCCTAGAATTTCCTTAATTGATCATAGACCATCTGTCTACTGTCCTCATCTACACACAGTTAGGAAATATTGTTCTATATTTTCATAGTATTTATTGTACTTTTAATTATTTAATTAGTTGACCTTTGGGAACATTGACAATGACTTAGATATTACATTCTATCTAGCCATGCATAATATATACTTTATTTCTCTTAAATATGCTGTGATAGTTTCAAAACCCAAGACTTCATGGTAGTGTTTCACTGCATGAGGTCAACACTGGATTCTGTTGCAGGAAAACCTATACCAGTGTTTAACAAAGTAGTCTGTAGCTCATTCACCTAGAATACAGTGACAGAGTGAGATGAGGGCTTGGCCCCTCACACTTACCCAGTAACCTAGGCTGAAGGAGGATTTACCATTTTTATGTCAATGGCTCCCACAAAGCATCTTGAGCATTAACATCTAAACACCAGAAGGGGGAAGTACAAAGCCTTGGGGAAACATTTGTGTGGGACCGGCCTATGCTCTGTACATGCCCAGTTAAATTCTGGGTAAGAATCCAAGCACAGGGACTTGATGGACCAGAGAAGAACTGGAAGGTGATGTTCCTAGTTAAGTAACTGCTTTCAAGTAACAACTTCAAAATATGAAAGATGGACATAAAACTGTGATGAGCAAATAGACATCTCTAGAAATCTGTATCCAGGCACCTATAAGGTAGTTTAATTTTGTATTTTGGATCAGTCATATCACTAGAGTCTTCCATTCATTGACTCTATTGAGAGTGGAATGGGACAGATAAATGTCTTCATCTCGTAAATGAAAAAAGTCAGTCCCCAATTAAAGTGATATATAAAATTAAATGGTTTTTGTATGCTAATTTTTGTGTGTGCATGACTAATCAGATACAATGGGCCCTCTATTTCCAAGAGTTCTGCATTGGAGGATCCAACCAATCTTTGGATTGAAAATATACAAACAATAACAAATATGTACTGAATGTGTACAGACTTGAGTTTGTCATTATTCCCTAAACAGTAAAGTATAAAAATTATTCGTATAACATTTACAGTACTTTTGTATTACAAGTAAATGTGAGAATGGGTATGGGCTATTCAGTGATTAAGCTACTGTATAATCTGTAGATTTTAGTATTCATAGGTTCCTAGACCCTAGAACCTGTGCTGAGGGGTCATATACTTTTTTATTTGTATATCAACATATATATGTACAGTAGTACCTCAGTGTGCTGACTTAATGTGTTCCATGATTTTGGAAAAGATGGCCACATTTGTGACTGTATGAGACATGTCACCATGTTCATGTTTGTGACCCAATACAGAATTTGGAAACAAAAACATTTTGTAAAACACTTTTGTTTGTGAGCCAAATTGTTTGCAAACAAAAGTTTCTGTGAACTGAGTTCACAGAACTCACAGAACCCCTGTGTTTGTATATAGTGTGTATTTGTGTGAACACATTCTTAGCCTGAATTATACCTGGTATGGCAAATTGATACTTTTTAGGAGTTTATTGAACATATTATTTCTTCTTCTTCTTTTTTTTTTTTTTTGAGACAGGGTCTCGCTTTGTAGTTCAGGCTGGCCCTGAGCTCACTATGTAGCTCAGGCAAGCCTCGAACTCAGCAGTCCTCCTGGCTCTGCCTCCCGAGTGCTGGGATGACAGGCATGAGCCACCACTCCCAGCTATTTCTTCTTAACTTATGGAAGAATTAATGTAAAAAATGGCTCAGGTTGCTCTCAGCTAAAATAGTTCAATGAAAAATAGAATTTTAAAACAATTTTATTTTAGCCTTTTGACAAATAGCAGTGAAAATGGAAAGTTTGAGGCCTTGACATTCTAGGTTTAATTTTGGCAAATAAGAGTAAGAAACAGGTAAGAGCCAAAAGTATTTGTCATTGAAAAATAATGAAAGTCTATCTCTCCAACAATTTCCCATAAGATGCACATAACTTGAATCCACTAAAATTGAAAATAAAACTTTATAGTGAGAAGGAATTTATGCAAAATCCCAAACCTCTATTTTAAAATATAAATCAGTATTATGGGGATAATGAACTTAATACATACTATTTAATTAAACTTTAAGCTAATTAGTTACTCTAATTAATTCATCTGATGAGAGCCTGAATATTGCCAACATGATTCTGAATCTTTTTGGAGTGTGTTTTTAAATTTGGAGGGAGTAATTTAATGATGCTCAACATTAGTTGTTTACACTGCAAAATAAATTTGATATTTTAATGAGTGTCAAGTTCCCATAGCATTATAAAATTCATTCTGATTCTTGGTACTTTTAACTTGCAGACTATTCTATTCAAACTTCTCCCGACACACTCTTTTCTCATTACAGAGAAAACCACAGCTATAGAAGCAGTAGTTTGTTATGATTTATGTGATATGTTTGTCTTGTTTAAATAACTATAAGCTCCATGAAAGCAGGAATTATGCCACCCGTCACTGCTGAATTTCCCAAGCCTAGTGTGTGGCAGGCATTGAGAATACATTTGAATGTATGAACAGGTGGCCTCGCTGGAAATGAAGCCAGACAGCAGTGTCCTGAGGAGTGGGAATCCAGTACAAGGAATGGTGTATTCAAGCCAAATACAGTGAATGGCTGTTTCCTATCAGTAATACTCATTTGCTGTGATTAACTTTTTGTTATCATTTTTTTAAAATAAAATGAGTAAAGGTAATTTGTAGTTTCTAGCGTGAAATATATTTTTTGTTAATTGCAAATTTATTCCATCTGAAGTTCTATGAGCTGCATTTATTGTCTGCTGCCATGTAACATGGTGACTTCAAAGAGAAATAAACATATACTATTTGTCTCACATTTCAGAATGTTTTGTACTTCCACATCTCATTTAAATATTCCACATGTGGACATGTACTCAAATGGAATGAAATCAAGGAATCAAACAGATATTTGTGTACTAGGTTCATATCAGTACTGGTCATGAGAGTATAAGGGTGGAAGGAGCCCAAGTGTCCAAGAGCACATAAAGGATAAAAAAATATTGTTTATACATATAAAGGAATTTTATTCCATCTTAAAAAAAGTTAGTTTTACTAGAATAGCAAAAGCAATTCTAAGCAACCACGACATGGCAGGGGGTATTACAATTCCCAATTTAAAACTCTACTATAAAGCTGCCGTGATAAAAACTGCATGGTACTGGCAAAGTAACAGACCCGAGGACCAGTGGAATAGATTAGAAGATCCAGAAACAACTCCAGATACACTAAGCCACCTTATCTTTGACAAAGG